>JADBJO010005353.1:55000-60000 GCA_016801955.1 Conus betulinus | reverse complement strand
CAAAATCATCCAGTGCAAATTTAACCAGGCAGCGGAGAAAAACAAAATAAACCACATGATAACTGTACGCTTGAATATAAACTAAGATGGATCACACACGTGCATATCTTGACAAATATACCTAAATACGAATACTTCGTTTCATCATTGTGGTATAAAGCAAACTACGAAAGCAGCAAAGAAACAAATTTCAGTTTTGTTTCAGCTTCTTTGTTGATGACTATAAGCCAGGCGACCTCACAAAATGCAGCAGTCGTCCGGAAATCTTCCAGTTGCTAAACTTACATTTCCCTGCTCATAGTATTGTCTCAGTATGGCGCCAGTCGAAGAGCATCCCAGTGGAGGACGTTCTGGTGGTGTTCGTTCGTCCTATGTGCAGGGTCACACAGACTACGGTCCGTCTGTCCAGTTTTCAGGTCATTCTTCATGTCAGCTTGCAGTCTGCTGTGCCTGTTTTCCATCTGAGCAGGATCATCTGACCCACTGGCTTCAGGCGGCTGGTCAACGGCTGATGTATGGTTAGCGCCATTTGTTTCTGGAACAGGGCCTTCAAGGTGGTCCTCTCGTCATATCTTTTCGGGGCCGGAATCGCTCGGTTGGTAGAGCGCCGGACTCGTAATGTTGGTGATCCTGGCATTGCGGGTTCGAATTTCAGCCTGGCTGTCTCGGTACAGGGGAATTTTTCTCTCGTAGTTAACATTGATTCTGACCCCATTTCCCCAAATAGTCTACGAATGAGACTACAAACCGAGGTACTGTGTGTGAAAGCACGCATAATATTTTACATGATATACGTAAAATCCCATCATCAACTTTGGGAAGGGAAGGCCAGTTTGGCCGTTGGTATGGATGACATGTTACACATAGCATGCACTCTCCTTGAAAACTTGAAAGAAGGAAAGGGTTGTTAAATTGAATGAAATATATTGACTGGATGACACGGAAAACGACCGAATGAAGCTCCAGCAGGCTGCTCTTCAGTCGGCTCTATCCAGGTAGGCAGCCCGTTGTGTAAACGAGAATGCAGCTTGCAAAGCGCTTAGATCTTGGTCCCTGGCCAGGGATAGGCCCTATATATGTACTCTTAATCAAAATGTCCTGTCTTAGCTGCCCCCCTTCTTTTTCTTTCCGCCGTGTCAGCCATGTTGTTTCCAAAGACTCTACACTGTACACGAATCCATTTGAGAGCTGTGTTCAACTCTGTGGCCGGATAGGACAGAGAGGTGTCCTGTGCATTGATCATATAGCCTTTCTCCACAATGACAGATGTTTACAAAGTTTGTACAGATATATCATTGTCAGTTTAAGGTTGTGACCAAAGTTGCAGAAAGTGTGCGCTTTTCGTGGGAAAATCAAGAATGGATGCTTCAACTAAAACACGAAGTTTCAAACATAATGTTAATGACATAGAAGTTTATATATACTGCTCAAAACAATTGAAAGGCCACTTGGAAATTCTTTCGCTATTTCACAACAGAACGGAAACAACCCAAAACAATGCTTTTGAACTTTACTTCAGCCATTAATCAAAACACCAGTGACACAGATTAATGACAAAATTGATTTGAACAGCATGTTTTGTCACTTTCAAGTCCACTACCCATCTTTTCAAAAGTCAGAACGCCAGAGATACACAAAAATACAGTCAGTAACGTGTGTGTCCGCCATTTGCGTGGATGCACGCGATGCACCTTTGCCTCATGGATTGAGTCAGAGTCCTCAAAGTCATCTGGGGTATTGCTTGCCACTCCTGCTCAAGGAACTGAAACAGCTGGTTGAGGTCAACTGGCGGGGGGTCATTGCTTCGAAGTCGCCGGCCCAGCACGTCCCATAGGTGCTGGATTGGATTAAGGTCCGGTGAGCAGGCTGGCCAGTCCATGTGGATCACGTGTTGCTGCTGAAGAAAGTTGTTGACGACTCGAGCCCTGTGAGGTCTGGCGAGTCACCGTGTGCTCGTTTGGCTTGGGCCCAGTGTCACTTAGCATGGACCAGAGATCAGTGGACTGGCCAGCCTGCTCACCGGACCTTAATCCAATCCAGCACCTATGGGACGTGCTGGGCCGGCGACTTCGAAGCAATTACCCCCCCGCCAGTTGACCTCAACCAGCTGTTTCAGTTCCTTGAGCAGGAGTGGCAAGCAATACCCCAGATGTCTTTGAGGACTCTGACTCAATCAATCCATGAGGCAAAGGTGCATCGCGTGCATCCACGCAAATGGCGGACACACACGTTACTGACTGTATTTTTGTACCGCGTCTGGTCCAATAGCTTGCAGCGCTGCAGCACAAGGGGCTGCAGGATGCCATCCCTGTAACCCACACCATTGAGGTTGCCTTGCACCATGTGCAGGGGGGTTCTGTAGTTCCGTGCCATCCCTCCCCACACCATTATGAATCCACCACCATGGCGATCACGCTCGCTCACGAGACCATCGTGATAGCGTTCTCCTTGCCGCCACCAGACACGGTTCCTGCCGTCATGAAATGATAAGGCAAAGCGAGACTCGTCAGTAAACAATACTCTTGCCCACTGATCTCTGGTCCATGCTAAGTGACACTGGGCCCAAGCCAAACGAGCACCACGGTGAGCTGGTGTCAGGACAGGACGGACGGCTGGTCGTCTTGAGCGCAGGTGTGCCTCTCTCAACTGGTTCTGAATGGTCTGGTCACTGACGGTGACATTGCTGGCTGCTTGCAGCTGCCCCCTGAGTGTGTCGGAAGTGGCCGTTCTCTGCCTCAGAGCCGACAGGACAACAAACCCCGTCCTGCTGCCTGGAGGTGGACCTTGGGGCGTCCTGGACGTCTTCGCTCAGCAACACTTCCTGTCTGGTTGAAGCGGTCTCTCAAAAGTCTGAATGACTGAATGGGCGACTGACAGTCAACGTCCAACCTCTCGCACCCCCACGCCCTCCTGAAGCCACGCAATTGCCCACCCTTGGTCATCCTGACTCAGTCGTTGTCTCCGAGGCATGGTTGCAAAAGTGCCGTAAACACAGGCATAAATGCCCACCAGTCTCTCAAAACTGGCTGACCTGTGTTCAGATAAGACATGGGTTGCACGTGCATTGCAGTATTCCTGCAGTTCAGATGTGCTCTGTTGCACAGGCCTGTTTGATTTTCACCCCCTTTTTTTTTCGTGCAGTATGTGCACATTTCAGTTCACCGCTGTGATGTGCATGACACAGACTGAGTTGATTTCTGATCAAATTCAAGTTGACTGATCAGGCATGCAACAAATTCAGTAAGTTTGGGTGGGTGCAGTGCCGTGTTATTGGAAAAAAATAAAGTCAAACAAGGTACCCTAAGAAGTGGTAGTGGCCTTTCAATTGTTTTGAGCAGTATAGTATAAGTTAGTTATACATAAATCCAGATGCTCTCCGATTTCAATTCTAGACGCCATCGAAAAAGTTAAAACTGTGAAAAAGCAACGCATGAAGTTCGAGCATGCAGCTTTTGACTGAGTGTAAGTCGCAATACCATTAAGGGCTGACTAGTGACTGAACGGTCATTCAAAATAATTCATGGTGCTGGGACAGACAAAGGGCAAAGCCGTTCACAAAACGCCAATCCTCACACAAAGAGCGGACACTATTCGTTGTATAAATTCAGTTCTTCTCTCTCTCTCTCTCTCTCTCCTCAAAGCCTCTCTCTCTCTCTCTCTCTCACTCAAAGAGCCTCTCTCTCTCTCTCTCTCAAAAAGCTTTTTCATTGAAACACATTCTCTCTCTCTCTCTCTCTTCTCTCTCTCTCTCTCTCTCTCTCTCAAAAGCTCTCTCTCTCTCTCTCTCTATTTCATTCAAAAACTCTCTCTCTCTCTCTCTCTCTCTCTCTCTCTCTCTCTCTCTCTCTCTCTCTACTTTTCACTAAAATAGATTATGTATTCATCTCTCTCTCTCTCTCTCTCTCTCTCTCTCTCTCTCTCTCTCTCTCTCTCTCTCTCTCTCTCTCTCAAAAAAAAAACTTTTCACTGAAATAGATTACGTATTCTCTCTCTCTCTCTCTCTCTCTCTCTCTCTCTCTCTCTCTCTCTCTCTCTCTCTCTCTCTCTCAAAAAGCTTTTCATTCTCTCTCATTGAAAATTAAGCATTCCTCTCTCTCTCTCTCTCTCTCTCTCTCTCTCTCTCTCTCTCTCTCTGCTGCTGCTGCTGCTGCTGCTGCTGTCCCTATCACGCGGGGAGTGTGTAACGGAACAATAACAGGTTGGTTTGCCGGACATCAATTCTCTCTCTCTCGCTCGCTAGATTCATGATCGATCACGCTGATAAGCACGGGGATCGTCATCGACCTTCCAAATGTATGCCGTGACACGTTGGTTCCCTCGATTCATTGTCACCCTGGACAGTGTTCATGTCGTGGTGGTTGGACTTTTCCACATTTTATGAGGGTTTCTGTGGAAACGCGCGGCGATTTGGATTTGATAACGTTCGCTTCCCCTCCTTCCTTACAGAGCCAACTGTGCGTGTGCGTGCGTGCATGGCTGAATAAGAAGTGGGCGGAAATGGAGAGACATAGGGGGCGAAGACAGAAAGAGAATTTCTAGGGGGAAAAAGGGGGTGGGGGGTGGGAGGGGGGCAGGCTTCAGGATTTTTATGTCTGCATTTGTTAATGGACTTGATGGACCATGGTTGGCAGTCGTTGTTCCCAGGAATGAATCTTTCTTTTCTCTCTCCGTTTCTGTCATCCCTTCTCTCCTCTCTCTCTCTCTCTCTCTCTCTCTCTCTCTCTCTCTCTCTCTCTCTCTCTCTCTCTCTCTCTCTCTGCACTGTATGCTTTGCGCTGATGTGTGTGTGTGTGTGTGTGTGTGTGTGTGTGTGTGTGTGTGTGTGTGTGTGTGTGTGTGTGTGAGTGGTGTGTGTGTTAGAGTGGTGGCGATATGGGAGGGGGCATATGTGTGTGTTGTTGTTATTTCTTTAGTAGCTGACAAATTTTTTTTATTTGTCCGTCTCCTTCGATTCTCAATCACACACACACACACACACACACACACACACACACACACAC
>JADBJO010005353.1:32500-50000 GCA_016801955.1 Conus betulinus | reverse complement strand
TACCTCTGGGGTGACAGATATTTCCTGTCCTGGCCATGTCCATCTTGCCTCGTGAAGAGCGAGCCTTATTGCCGCTGCTGGCCCGTGGAATGGGATTTCCTGAGCAGCATCATGTGTTATTGAAGGAAGGAGCGGAGGTGCGGAGGAAGCGAAGGCGGGGGGGGGGGGGGGGGGGGGGGGGGACAAGAGGGAGGGTGGTGAGGAGAGTGTGTCCTTTTGTATGAAGAGATAATGGAAACGGCCAGACAAGCTCCACAGACTGATTGAAAAATAGGGAGATATGTTTCACGTGACAGGACAGAATGTTCGGCGTGTTTAGGGTTAAATGTCACTTCTCATTCATACCTCGTAATGCATGTGTATTGAACGTTTCAGCGCTTGCAGGCCCACTCTGTCTGTCTGTCTGTCTGTCTGTCTGTCTGTCTGTCTGTCTGTCTGTGTGTGTGTGTGTGTGTGTGTGTGTGTGTGTGTGTGTGTGTGTGTGTGTGTGTGTGTGTGTGTGTGTGTGTGTGTGTGTGTGTGTGTGTTTCCGCGCATGTACACATATCTATCTGCCAGTCCATAACAGTCAGTCAAAGCAGCCCAGTGTTGGGAAATATCTGAACCAAATCTGGTCCCAGCTTAGCTGGCAAAGACCGATGGATGCTATTGCTGTGACAAACACTTTTGCTGGGAACCATGGACCACATTGATATGATTCATGTGCCAACAGAAAAAGTGGTCGGGCTTCTATCCTCCTGTAAATGCAGTTTGAAGATCGGTGAGTACAGGAACAGGAAGGCGTAACGATACAGAGGAGAGAAGATAGACAAGGTGACAAAGTTTTCAAGTTTTTTTTTTCTCTGGGGCAGAGCATGTGATATCTGTTCCTAATGCTCCATGCAAGCTTATTACTCTGCCCCCTTCCCTTCCCCTCCCTCCCCCCTGTCCTCCTTGCCCTTCTAATCTCAACCCCCCTCCCCTACCGTCTGTCTCTCTCCTCCATCCCGATTTTTCCCCCGGATCCCCCCTTCCACTGACGTTGTAAACAAGTCATGTTGCCCCGTCTGTTCCTGACATCATCCGAATGCAATGTACCCCCCACCCCCTCCGCTTCCCCCTCCTTTACATCCCCGACCCCAACCCTTTGCTGTAGCAGGGATGGCCATACCCTCCAGGGTTATAGTACTTCATAGACAGTTGTCCTGTCCAGGATTATAGGCTTCGTGGACATTTGTCCTGTTCAGGGTTATAGTACTTCGTGGACAGTTGTCCTGTTCAGGGTTATAGTACTCCATAGACAGTTGTCCTGTCCAAGATAATATTTCTTTTTAGACAGCACTTTCTCTCCATCATGATGATACTGCTTTGTGCCAAACTGTTTTGTGCAAGATGATGGAGACTTGCCCTGTTCCGGGTAAAAACCGATTCATGGAAAACTGACCTGTCCAGGATGATTCTGGTTCAGGGCTGACTGTCTTCTTCAGAAGAAGACGCTTTCAGGACGGGTGTCGAGCGGAAGAGAAAACTGATTGGTGGACATGAGACTTGTGCAGGATGATGCAACTTAGTGGAAAGCTGTCCTGTCCGGTAATACAACACCTCAACACTTCCGTGGACAGATATCTCTTAACAAAAATATTGCTTCATAGGAACACGCAAGTGCGTACCCCCCCCCCCCCCCCCCCCACACACACACACACACACACACACGCACGCACACACAGCTATTACATCGTTAATATCACCAACACCACAACCATGTTTGTTCAATGGCTTACATTAACTGCTGGAAGTTTACAGTTGCCACTTGACCCTGTTTTCAGGGGAGGCGACGAGGAAGGAAAGAGCGGAAGAGATGGAAAGACTGATCAGACTATCACAGTGCTTTAGGGAGAACGAGTCTGAGACGGTGTATGGAGGACCGGGGAAATGGAAGTTCATGTGCCAGAGGCACAAAGATCGGCAAGTGCCGAAACATGATAATGCGATAATGGAAAAGATGAGACAAGTTACGCTGAGGGAAGAAGGTAGACACGTTTTTTTTTTTACATATCGGGGTAGATCGTGCGAGATCTGTTTTCCATACAACTGTGTAAGCTTTTGTTTTCTGCACCTTATGTAATGGGATACAAATTTACGGTCATGCCTCTCTCTCTCTCTCTCTCTCTCTCTCTCTCTCTCTCTCTCTCTCTCTCTCTCTCTCTCTCTCTCTCTCTCTCTCTCTCTCTCTCAGTGGTGCATGGGCTGGAGAGAGTCTTGCACACCTCGGACCAGTCTCTTCGTGTGTCATGTGGTCTGTGGGATCGATTCTCCAAAGAAAACTGCGTTTTTTACTCTTTGCCCATCTGACTGAGCAGTGAACAACACTCTTAACTTTGGCCCTTTCATAAAGCATTGGATTAGTGCTAAACTCCAGATGAGGTTCGATCACATTACATGAAAGTTCTTTCCTTCATTAGTTAGTCAAATGGGTATAGTCAATGCTTGCATGCGAAGCTCTTAGTCTGAATTCAAAGCACTTGTGGAGTCGAAATCGTTCGTCTGGAAAAACCTCTCTGTCCACACAGCCGTAACTAGTGTCAAGGGCATAATTCTGCCCAACTTTTGAGAGCAGAGAGTTTGCAGGGGTTAATCCCTCAAACGTGTGGTGGGATCGCAGTGAGGGGTAACTTAGCTGGTAGTCTGGAATGCCAGTTAAGATGTCTGGAGACTGTGGTCACTTGGTAGACATGTTGGCTACGGCTGGTGTGTGCAGACTGGTTTAGAAGGCTGAATAGAGACTGGGGAGTCAGCCATTGGACTTCAGCCACACCGTAAGTGGTGTTGCTTATGCTGACGAGGGGCTTGAGCCTCCTTTTGACCATGGCTGGTCTGGATGGATTGGTCTGGAAGACTAATCTGAGCCGAGGAGGCAGTCTTGGGGGGGGGGGGGGGGGGGGGGGGGGGGGGGGGGGTGTCTGTGGCGCCGCAGTTGGTGTTGTCTTTGCTAAGAAGGGTTTGAGCCTTTAGAGAGGTTTCCCAGGTGGAAGTCGTTGGCGGCGGAGTTGATACATGCCGGAATTCGCCTTAGATACAGGGTATAAAGGGTCTGTCTTGATGTCCCCCTGCATCCTTCAAGATCCAGCCACTTACATGATGGTCGGCCCCGTTGTTTGTTGGGCCCTGTGGCATAGGATGTCACTTCGAGAGCAGCCCGGCGAAGCGGGATTTGACTTGGTTTAGATGTTTCTAATGGTTCCCATGGTGACTCAGGCGTGGCGATGGCCACGAAGGGAGTTTTTCTGGAAAGATCTCGTTGGAAGAGGCTGGGAGGCCTACATGCTCCCAGCGTCCTGGCTCTAAGGCCATTTCTTCACTGAGCATTGTGTGGTGAAGGCTGTGACGCTGATTCCGTTCCGTGTTTGTGAAATGTAAAGGGCTGAAAAGCTACAGCCGCGTGTGTTATTGGGCCGGTGTGCAAGTGGTGAAACGTGAGTAGCCGTAGCGTGTAGCATGCAATATCCTGAGGTCGGGTTAGGTTGGTCCGGTCCAAACTAGTCCGTTGGTCCAACTAGGATTTGAAATAAAAGAGGAAACCAATGAGCTGGTGTTGATGTAGGAAATGGTGTGCCCACTCGCTCTATGTCTATTATAATACTGCTAATAACTGTCATGATCATGATAAAATCCCTAAGTAGACGACTGTCATACCCAGAATGATACTGTTTCATAGACGGCTGTCATGGACTGTGATAACATTGGTAGATGGACGGCTGTCATGGACTGTGATAACATTGGTAGATGGACTACTGTCATGGACTGTGATAACATTGTAGGTGGACTACTGTCATGGACTGTGATAACATTGGCAGGTGGACTACTGTCATGGACTGTGATAACATTGGTAGGTGGACTACTGTCATGGACTGTGATAACATTGGCAGGTGGACTACTGTCATGGACTGTGATAACATTGGCAGGTGGACTACTGTCATGGACTGTGATAACATTGACAGGTGGACTACTGTCATGGACTGTGATGACATTGGTAGGTGGACTACTGTCATGGACTGTGATGACATTGGTAGGTGGACTACTGTCATGGACTGTGATGACATTGGTAGGTGGACTACTGTCATGGACTGTGATGACATTGGTAGGTGGACTACTGTCATGGACTGTGATGACTTTGGTAGGTGGACTACTGTCATGGAATGTGATAACATTGGTAGGTGGACTACTGTCATGGACTGTGATAACATTGGAAAGTGGACTACTGTCATGGACTGTGATAGCATTGGTAGGTGGACTACTGTATTGGACTGTGATAACATTGGAAGGTGGACTACTGTCATGGACTGTGTGATGACATTGGTAGGTGGACTACTGTCATGGACTGTGATGACATTGGTAGACGGACTACTGCCATGGACTATGATAACATTGGTAGACGGACTCCTGTCATGGGACTATGATAACATTGGTAGAGATGGACTGCTGTCATGGACTGTGATAACATTGGTAGACGGACTACTGTCATAGACTGTGATAACATTGGTAGATGGACTACTGTCATGGACTGTGATAACATTGGTAGGTGGACTACTGTCATGGACTGTGATAACATTGGCAGGTGGACTACTGTCATGGACTATGATAACATTGGTAGGTGGACTACTGTCATGGACTGTGATAACATTGGTAGGTGGACTACTGCCATGGACTGTGATAACATTGGTAGACGGACTACTGCCATGGACTGTGATAACATTGGTAGACGGACTACTGTCATAGACTGTGATAACATTGGTAGACGGACTACTGTCATGGACTGTGACAATACTGCCACGTGGTCGACTGTCATATCCAGGACATTTCTTACAGCGACAAGAGTCACATCCTGGATAACCTATCAGCCACTCTGGGGGCAATGGCTAGCACAGCAGGCTTGGGAATGGGGAATTCAGAGGATCGAGCCACAGTAGAGGTATTTATTTGCTCGCTTTTTCGGACTCAGACGGCTTCAACCTCGAGTTGAGTGTGTTGGGGCTCCAGTGGGAAAACAGGAAGTACACACTGGAGTTCTGTGTAGTCAACCATGCGTCTGTGAGAATGCTATGCAGAGTGACGATTGACTAGTCCTGGGTGATAAGATTTCAACAACTGCTGACTTGTCCGGACTTGTATTGTTTCTTTGGTCAAGTCATTCTCTACAATCACACTTTGACTGACTCGTGGATGATTGACTTATCTGGAGTTGGACAACTCTCCTGTCCTGTATGATATTGCTTTATGGCCAGCCGTCCTGGATAATACCCCTCCCTAGACAACTGACCAATCTCCCTTTCGCATTTTGAGACACACACACACACACACACACACACGCGCGCGCGCGCGCGCGCACGCACGCACGCACGAGAGAGAGAGAGAGAGAGAGAGAGAGAGAGAGAGAGAGTGACACAAAGAGAGAGAGAAAGGGGAATGGGACGCTGACAGTGAGAGAGAGAGAGAGAGAGAGAGAGAGACAGACAGACAGACAGACAGACAGACAGACACAGAATGAGCCGTGCGGGAGTAGTATCACCAAGAGAGGGTGCGGAAGATGGGACAGCAGAAACAAAAGAAAAGAATGGAAAAAAAGGAAGACAGAAGGAAAGAAAGAACGTGGTGGGATCTTCTTGGGTCGGACGGCATTTCCTGTGCGGCCTCCAGTTCTCGGGGCGCGTGGGGGCCGATGAGCGAGTGGACAATGCGGCCAGATAATGAGGAATTGGAGAGAGGTTCGATGGGGTCTGGGCAGGAACAGCGGAGAGAGATTTACACGCACTTGCACACTGTGATGGCAGATCATCATCCGCTTTGTCCGCTGTCCCTGCGTGTGCGATCAGTCCTGCCCCAAGTCTGTCTGTCTGTCTGTCTGTCTGTCCGTCTGTCTGTGTCTGTCCGTCTGTCCGTCTGTCCGTCTGTCTGTGTGTCTGTGTGTCTGTCTGTCCGTCCGTCTGTCTGTCTGTCTCTCTCTCTCTCTGCTTACCTCCATCCCTTCTCTCTCTCCCCCTCCCTCCTCTCTCTCTCCCTCCCCTCTCTCTCTCTCTCTCTCTCTCTCTCTCTCTCTCTCTCTCTCTCTCTCTCTCTCTCTCTCTCTCTCTCTCTCTCCTTCTCTCCCCCCCCCCGTCAGTCACTTTCTTTCTCTGTCTCCCACCACACCCCTCTCCTGTCTTTCCCTCATTCATTGGAAATGAGAGCAATTGCTGTACGTCGGAGGTATTATGGTAACTCTTGCCTCCCATGATGAAATAAGTACACACCCGATGAATGCTGCTTACGAACGAATCGCCTATTGCAAAACAGAGCACATAGAACAAACAAGGAGACATTCCCCCCCTAAAAGAATGTCCAATATACATTGAACCTGACTCATCCACACAGCAACCTTTCTACCCTACTTGTTCGTTATTTACTGTTTACTGTTCCCTTCCTCGTTTAATATTTCATTTCATACCAATCGAACCGAGGTTACCTGTATTCGTTACTGTTCATCCATGTGTTTGTTTTTGAGTTTATTCGAGACTGAAAAGGCTCTGCCAGTCTGGAATAAATGTTATTTGTGTTAGTTCATTTCTCCAGTCGTTGTTGCTGTGTAGATGGGTCAGGTACAAGGAATAGGGGTAAGCTTAGTACGTCCTTTTTGGGGGGATTTCTCCTTGTTTGTTCAGTGTGCTCGGTGTTGTCATTTCTGCTGGGCGCTCTGGTATCGTAAGCAGCATTCCTTTGGAGTTATGGGCGTGTACTTATTCCATCACGGGAGCAAGCGTTACCTACTTGTTTGTTATGCGCTGTTGCCGTTCCCTGCCTCATTTAAGATTCCCTATCTTTGCAAAAGTTTTACGACATTTTCAAGTAAACATGGACCCGTGTCTGCACCAAAATGGTTTCCTTTTGTCGACAAACATGGGGTTAAAAAAAAAAAAAAGGGGGGGGGGGGGGAGGAGGAGGACTAAAAGGATCTCTGGAGACCCACGAAACATCAGTTCCTCAGAAACCGTGGGTCCCAGCTGACCCACGATGAACAGCAAGGCTTTATTTCTTCATAAAAAAAAGCTTGGGTCAATTGAGATCTCCAGTTATGGCGTGTGAAGGTTTAGACGACGTACTGTGAAGGTTAAGGAATACCATTTCCGTCTGCTTCAGTTATCGACCATGGCAATGTGTCCTGGGGCAACATATACATCCCCCGTGTGCGTCTGGAGCGTCCACTATTCACTACACACTGTACAATGCTATTGGACAGGGGGTCATGGAGAGATACATGTCCACCCTCTACTGTTCCCTGTAAAATGGTCTTGGACAGGGAGTCTTGGAGAGGTACATGTCCACCCTCCGCTGTACCCTGTAGAAAGGGCTTGGACAGGGAGTCATGGAGAAAAACATGTTCACCTTCCACTGTTCCCTGTAGAATGGTCTTGGACAGGGAGTCTTGGAGAGGTACATGTCCACCCTCCGCTGTACCCTGTAGAATGGTCCAGCTGTACCCTGTAGAATGGTCTTGGACAGGGAGTCATGGGGAGATACATGTCCACCCTCCACTGTACCCTGTAGAATGGTCTTGGACAGGGAGTCATGGTGAGATACATGTCCACCCTCCACTGTTCCCTGTAGAAAGGGCTTCGACAGGGAGTCATGGTGAAATACATGTCCACCCTCCACTGTTCCCTGTAGAAAGGGCTTGGACAGGGAGTCATGGTGAAATACATGTCCCCTCCCTCCACTGTTTCCCTGTAGAAAGGGCTTGGATAGGGAGTCATGGTGAAATACATGTCCACCCTCCACTGTTCCCTGTAGAAAGGGCTTCGACAGGGAATCATGGTGAGACACATGTCCGTACTCCACTATTGCCTGTAGAAAGGGCTTCGACAGGGAATCATGGTGAGATACATGTACACCCTCCACTGGGCACTGCAGAACGGTCTCAACGGGGAATCTCAGCGAGATGCATGCTTGAATCAGGCAAACTTACGGTAATAGATAACTGTGCTTGTGTGCGCAGCGCCGAATTGCTGAGGAACTGGAGAAATGGCGTGTGGTGGTTTAGAGAGATTACCATGAACTGGAGGGATGGCGTGTGGTAGTTTAGAGAGATTTGCCATGAACTGGAGAGATGGCGTGTGGTAGTTTAGAGAGATTACCATGAACTGGAGAGATTATGTGTGGTGGTTTAGAGAGATTCCAGTGAACTGGAGAGATGGCGTGTGGTGGTCTAGAGAGATTCCCATGAACTGGAGAGATGGCGTGTCGTGGTCTAGAGAGATTCCAGTGAACTGGAGAGATGGCGTGTGGTGGTCTAGAGAGATTCCCATGAACTGGAGAGATGGCGTGTCGTGGTCTAGAGAGATTCCAGTGAACTGGAGAGATTATGTATGGTGGTCTAGAGAGATTCCCGTGAACTGGAGAGATGGCGTGTGGTTGTCTAAAGAGATTCCCATAAGCTGGAGAGATGGTCAAGAGAGATTCCCGTGAACTGGAGAGATGGCGTGTGGTTTGTCTAGAGAGATTCCCATAAGCTGGAGAGATGGTCAAGAGAGATTCCCATGAACTGGAGAGATGGCGTGTGGTTGTCTAGAGAGATTCCCATGAACTGGAGAGATTGTCAAGAGAGATTCCCGTGAACTGGAGAGATTATGTGTGGTGGTCTAGAGAGATTCCCATGAACTGGAGATGATGTGTCGTGGTCTAGAGAGATTCCCATGAACTGGAAAGATGGCGTGTGGTGGTTTTAGAGAGATTCCCATGAACTGGAGAGATGGCGTGTGGTTGCCTAGAGAGATGCCTATGTGTTGGTAGGCCTGGTCAACCCGATGCAGTTCGAAATACTCCATTGATCTCGCGAGGGGCAGGTGCATACATCTAGCAGGCAGATGCCCGAGGGTCTTTCAACAGAAATAATATCCTCGCTTCTAGAAATTCTGTGCAAGGCTGTTCTTGTTGTTGTTCTTGTTGTTGTTGTTGTTGTTGTTGTTGTTGTTGTTGTTGTTGTTGTTGTTTTTTACTTTGTCGTCCGTTTCTATGTTTGTGCACTTTTTCCTTTTCATAGAATTTATGACATTATGAGAGGACTCTCTCTCTCTCTCTCTCTCTCTCTCTCTCTCTCTCTCTCTCTCTCTCTCTCTCTCTCTCTCTCTCAGTTTGTCTCAATGCAATATACGTGTGCGTGCATGCACATGTGTGTACGTGTATGTATGACGTGCATGCGTGGTGTACATGTGTGCCCCAGACTGTATGTGCGTGCGAGCGTGCGCGCTCGCGCTTGCGTGCTTGCGTGCGTGTGTGTGCGTGCGTGCGTGCGTGCGTGTGTGTGTGTGTGTGTGTGTGTGTGTGTGTGTGTGTGTGTGTGTGTGTGTGTGTGTGTGTGTGAGAGAGAGAGAGAGAGAGTGTGTGTGTGTGTGTAGTTGTGTGTGTGTGTGTGTGTGTGTGTGTGTGTGTGTGTGTGTGTGTGTGTGTGTGTGTGTGTGTGTGTGCGCGTGTGTGTGTCTGTCTGTGTATGTCTGTATGTCTGTCTGTCTGTGTCTGTGTGTGTGTCTGTCTGTGTGAGTACATGTGTCTGTGCGTGTACTTGAGTGTGTGCTGTATGTAGGTGAAAAGGGGGGGGGGGGGGGGGGGCAAAAGAGAAATAGAGTAAGAAACAGGGAGGCAACAATTAACTATGAAATATTGTTTTGTGCCTTGTCCATATTTGTTGTTTACGTTAGAGGAAGACATCCTTGTCAAAAAATGTACTTGTCCGTTTCGTATTGTACGTGAAACAAAGTGCGTATATTCACCTTGTTTTTTTGTGTGTTGGTCTTTATTGTTTCCTTGATACGTGACTGTCCACGGTGACATCGGAAATTCCTCAGCGTGGGTGTTAAAATGTATTCCATTCAAATAACATCAACACATTAGGTAAAGGTGGGATTTATAACATCAACACATAAGTTAAAGGTGGGATTTATAACATCAACACGGTAGGTCAAGGTGGAATTTATAACATTAACACGATAGGTAAAGGTGGGATTTTGTGTTAGAAATGTACTCTCTTAAGTCAGGCTACATTCGTGAATTTGCGTTCTTTTGATTCTGTTTTTTCAACCAGACAACTGCATTGTCTTTCTATTACTCACGATGCTACTGTTCACTAATCGTTCTGCATATGCCTTAATTCTTTGGACCCAAGACGGAGGCTTCCTGAGAAAAAAAAAAAAAGGCACGTTTGTTGTCCACTCCTTCACCATACTTTCCAAAGAAAAGTAGAATCTGTTCATTATCTTCTTCTTTCTCTCTATCGACAGCTTCTCTGTCATTTTCTTTCAGCCTCGGGATGGTCACAAACCTCCTGACTTGAAGGCTTTTAGTAGAAGGGGATGGTGGCTTCCCTGACAGCTGAACATCTCCATGACCATCATCAGATGGAGAGGGACAGCTTTTCCTACCAGTCGCGATGAAGTTTACAGAATGCGGCCAATCACGGAGCGCAAGTGCATTGACATTTTAAAATAAAACGAACAGGGGGAAAAAATGATCTGGTTTCCAATACAGTAATATTCCCTCGTTCAAAATCAACAATATTTTCGATTGGAGCAAGAAGAAGGATGTACATATTTAAGGGTCAGAGGTCCAGAAGACATCTTTTCTGATGATGTTCTCTCTACCCCTTCCCCCACCCCCACCCCCAACCCCACCCCCTCCCCCTCCTCCCGCACTTAACGTAGTCATCTTCTCCAGTTGGTAGCTAGAACGGTGGGAATGTTTACTCTCACAACATCAGTCCTGTATTTATAGAAGAACTTTATTGATTTAAAAACAAACAAACAAACGAACAAACGAGTCTCATCTCACCTCGAACGATCAGTGATTGACTTCTTTTATAGACTAGACAAAAAGTATGGTCCCATCTTTTTGACAAAAGAGGCCGGCGGGAGGCACGCGTGTGGACAGGGGCTGAGAGAATGTGAATACACTGCACCACAGGAACCGATTGATCGTTCCTGACAATAACGTGAATACACTGCACCACAAGAACCGATGGATCGTTCCTGACAATAACGTGAATACACTACACACAAGAACCGTTGGATTGTTCCTGACAATAACATGAATACACTACACAACAAGAACCGTTTGATCGTTCCTGACAATGACATGAATACACTACACAACAAGAACCGTTGGATCGTTCCTGACAATAACATGAATACACTCAACAACAAGAATCGTTTGATCGTTCCTGACAATGACATGAATACACTACACAACAAAGAACCGTTTGATCGTTCCTGACAATAACGTGAATTTGTAATGGAACAATGCAGTTATCATGCTGAGGGTAAGTCTTTTGGCGGGGTTTCCACGGCCTTTCTGGCGGACATGTCCAAATTTACACGTGCGTTGTCACGTGCGCGCAGATACTTTCGTGCGCACAGTCACGCGCGTGGAGATGCGTTCATGTGCATAGTCACGTGTTGGGAGACTACCCTCCGTCACATAGAGTAAATGGAGAAAAACCATTTATACCAACCCCCCTCTATGGTGGTCAGCAGATGGCCCGGAGGCTGTCCCCAGGAACCAGCGGTAGGGCTAATGCCATTGCCCAGGCCAGATTCGGGCAGTCTAAACAGATTTGCATCTCTTCCTTCCTGGCGGCTGCTCGTCTCATTTCCGCCTGTTCAGGCCCCGTCCTGCTCTTCTGGATTAGTGGACGTGTCGGGGAAACGTCGTGATCATCTGATCAGAATGGTAGGGTAGGGCGGTGGCCATCTGATCAGAATGGTAGGGGCGGGGGGGGGGGGGGCCGGGGGGGGGGGCGAGGATGGGGGGGGGGGGGGGGGGGGGGGGGGCGAGGGGGCGGGGGGGGAAAAGAATGTGCGTATGGAGAAGCGGGGCGGGGGAAAAGGGATTCAGTCACCTGTGGGTTTCTAGAGTGGCAGGCAAGGTCGGAAGGATGGGGTGGGGGGATGAGGGGGGGGGTGGGGGGGTCCCTTGTGGTGGGGTGAAGGCCTGGGAGGATTTAAATGCAGTGTATTGAATACTTTCTCGTCGCAACCTGTTTCTGCAAGTGACCTTTGGTTTGAGTCCCTCGTCTAACCCCTCCCCCCTTCTCGTTCTCCTCCCTCTCCCTCTTTCCTCCCCCGCTTTACCGGCTCCACCCCCCTCCCTCATCCAAGCGCAGGACATTCCGCCATTAGAACAAACTTTTTCTGTTTACATGAATGCAAATTCTGGTGAACCTGGGGCTCACACTCTCGACGCTTACCCGCCTTTAAACATGGCTTCCTTCCGACAAAGTTTTAAGCGACTTTGAGTAACAATAACCTGAATGTTCCGATACATCTGACTAAACACACACGTAGGGCGCGTATTTCAACGGCTTCGGTGTCGATAGAAGGAAGATGCTCTTCAAAGAGATGTTGTCCAGGCGGTTTTGAATGATGTCCCCGAACACCACGATTGCCTGTTTGTTTGTCTTTCAAAGTGGATGTGAAGAAGCCTTGTAAAGGATGACTCCCCAGGTTACGTGGGACCTCAATATGTCGCCTCTCTCTCTCTCTCTCTCTCTCTCTCTCTCTCTCTCTCTCTCTCTCTCTCTGACAACCAAAATAAAATGTCTGTGAAGTGAACAAAGAAAAATCGACTCGTGCGTGATTCGAACCGTTGGTTGATGACATATTGGTAAGGGGGCAGATAGTCCACGGAGCCATCGTCGCATTGTGGCCAGTTCCATCCCCATACACTGTGTTAGCACAGTTTGGGTCATATCGCGCAATGACTAGATTCGTTCCCTTGAAGTGTTGGCACAGTTTAGTTCATTACTTCACTTTCACCAGTTTCATCTCCAGTGCGTTTGGGTCATCACATGAAGAATACAATCCTACACTAAGGGGCAAGGTGCTTCACATTTTAAATGGATTGTCCAAGTAACGAGTCCTTACAAAAACATTATTTAGATGCTGGTGGACGTACTTTTTTAATCCAGTCCTCGCCCTGAGTAGGGACTACAACATGCAGTGAAATGAAATAATGTAAGAAAGCAAACAAGCAAACAAGCGGGTCATGCAATCATAATGGAACATCAAGAAAATAAAAGAGAAATGAACGTAAAAAATAACATAAACAATAATAAACAAACAAATAAAATTTAAAAATAAAAAAATGAAAATAACAATAATGAAGGGGAAGGGGAGAGTGGGGGTAGGAGGTGGGCTGAGCTTGGGAAATATCTGGAAATGTACCCCAACATACAAAAATTAGTATGTATAAGAGAGAGAGAGAGAGAGAGAGAGAGAGAGAGAGAGAGAGAGAGAGAGAGAGAGAGAGAGAGAGAGAGAGAGAGAGAGGGGGGGGGGGGAACGGTTAAAAAACGAAAGTTTAGGACAATGATTTATTAAGGCACACGGAAGGGGGGGAGGGGTGGTGGCCGCGGGGTGTTTAATGGCATTGCAGTTCATGTCCGTGGAGAAAATTTGATGGTCTTCTGGATTCGTGCCTGGGACTATAATTGCACACACTGGTCTAAGATCGGTCGATTGTTGTTTATGAAAGTGATAGACGAACACTGTTTATCTTCATCAAGACTAATGTTTTCTAACGTTATTCAGTTTCGTAATTTATTTCTGTAAAAATAATCATTTCAAACAGAACGCCACTGAATCATGCACTTCCGTACAACTTACTAATTGCGATGTGCACGTTTAATTTTTCTTTTCTTTTTTTTTTTTTTTTATTGCATACACGCACTCGGTCGTGGATATTATTAGACGTATATAAAAATGTCAAACACGGGCTCATGTACTCAGTTTACTAGCAAAAGTTTATTAAACGTGTTGTAGGAAAGATTCAGTGTCAAATTCGTTCTTTTACAACGTCTATGTCAAGCGAGAAAATGTGTGCTGTATTATTCGTCTCCTTTTCCCAGGAATGCTATCAAAAATCAAATCGGCCATTTTCCTCACGGACGGCCACCCTGAATAAGCCGGATTACCGCCCATTACAAGGCGTGAGTGTCGTCTGCTTGATTTCATTTTCTCCATTTGGCGCGTCAGCTTTGCTTCTCTGTCTTCCCCGACAAATAATGGGCTTCGGAATGCGTTTCTCGTCGGGAAAGACTGCTTTTGATTTTACAAAGCAGACAGATTTCCCACTCGACTGGAAGGCCGAGAGATTGCATTATCCGATCGTCTGGCCAATGGAAGGCTGAGAGACGGGCTTCTGTCACTGAAGTGAGGAGCTAGCTAAAAAAAAAAAAAGAGCGGAACAGGGAGGAAGACGCACATAAAACACTGCCGTCTTACTTGTACGAGAGCACGCATCGCTAGTTCGCACCTAAAATACAGCCAGAATCGTTTCTTTTTCTTTTGCTTGTTTGGGAGGAAAGACGCACATAAACACTGCCGTCTTACTTGTACGAGAGCACGCATCGCTAGTTCGCACCTAAAATACAGCCAGAATCGTTTCTTTTTCTTTTGCTTGTTGCTTTCTACCTGTTGGATTCTTGCTGTTGAACCGATGGTTTTGTGTCTTTAAGAAAACAAATTGCTTGGGTTAGCCATTTCAGCAGTAAGAATGCTACAGAAAGGTTCAGTCCGTCACACATCATGCATTAGCTGAAGGGACACTGCTGAAAGCAGCTCTGTTTTGCCTCAGGATTGTAGAAATGGGACCTTCTTTCCATTAAATAGCGAGATAGTTAATTCAGACATGATTCAAATACGACCATGTTATGAAGAAATGGTGTGCACAATCAGCTAGTAGGCCTATAGCAGGGCCGGATCAGTTGGGTGTGCCGGAGAGAAGGGGAGTCGAAGGGGAGTTTGGGATCATCCCGGAGTGTGGGTATAGGGAACAATGGGCCAGAAACCCCATTTTTGTCCGACAGGGGAGAGGGGTAGGTGGGTGAGAGAGGGGTCCAGAAACAGCTGATCTCCCCCTCCCCCCTCCTCCCGTCCAACTTTGCACCGGGAAATATTTCATTCCAACAGGCCCCACACAGATTTTGTAGAAAGGGTTAAACGGCTGCTTGTTAACTGAAGCTCAGTATTATATGTTAGAAAAAGGTTCTACTGCAGTGTCTAACAAGTGCTGCCGATGGAAAGGACACCATGGGGAAAACCACGTCTTTTGCTGGTTGATAAGATTACACTACCTTCACTACCTCTGTCCAAGATGAAAATTTGTCACAGTTCGGTTTGATTACAGCCATAACTTTAAAACAAAATTTTAGTTGAACTCAATAATATCCTGGTTTCCACTGTCCTTCCAAATGCATTCCAGAGCATAAGTCTCACCAGTCATCAGCTTCTCGGGATATTTTTTTTTCATTTCAATCACCTCATAGTCTTTTAACAACGAATATGAACAGAATGAAACACTGTTTGATTTATAACTTCCCAAGGAGAAAGTAATTGGTTAAATAGTTCATTTTGATGTTGGTAGGAGACAAAAATGGGGGAGCGAGGAGGATACTTGTGTATCATCATCATCATCATCATCATCATCATCATTATCCCCTACTCCCTCGCCAAATCCACCCATTAGTTTTACAATGAACTTTTGGTTTGTTAAATTCTTTATCCACAACACTTGATTACAGGGTTTTTTTCCGTCCACCCCTGCCCCCTCCCTTTCACCCCCCCTCTCCATACTACTCAACGTTCCTACTTTTTCAGCTGATCATTTTGTACTCACTGTCTCCAACCTTCACCTTTAACTGCTCTCTCTCTCTCTCTCTCTCTCTCTCTCTCTCTCTCTCTCTCCCCTTGAATTGTGCTCACAAATGTATTTTCTGCCTTTTAGTTTCATTTGTGGATTGTGTGTGTGCAAGGGAAGTATTTTTGTTGTTAATCTCTTTTCTCTCTTGTCCTGTGTTTGTTGTAAAAGGCACTTTCGCCGAAATACCCAGAAGTTTTGTGGTGTCCTTTGTAAATAAAATAACGTCACTTTACACTTGTGTGCTTGTTTGTTGTATGTTCCAGTAACGTTGCAGTCTCTTTTCATCTTTTTTTCAGCCTGTAGCCAATTAACGCAGATCCATCAATGAGAACAACGCAAAAGGTCACACTGCTTTATTTGTCTAGTTCTTCATCGTGCACGCCCTCTGTTTTTGCAGAGCGTTTATTTCCCTCCTAACCCAAAGGAGACGGCGGGGCCATGCATGAATGTTGCTCTACAGTTGTGCGTGGACATTGATGATACATGTGCGTATACATGCAGACTACTTCACGGTACCTGTAGAACGGAAGTCAACTAAGAGAAAACTAAAACCTTAAACCACAGTTTAACATTCAGACATTGGAAGAAGCAATCTTTCGTCAAGGACAGCTCAGGGAGAGATGCTCCATGTTCGGGAGGGTAGTAAGGGAAATCCAAACTTGAACACACACACACACACACACACACACACACACACACACACACACACACACACACACACTCGCGCGCGCGCGCACACACACACACACACCACACACACACACACACACACACACACACACACACACACACTCACTCACACACACACACGCGCGCACACACACACACACACACACACACACACACACACACACACACACACACACACACACACACGCACACATGCACACACACTTAAAATGCTCAGACGCCTTACATTGTTTTAGGTCTGTAATATTTATTCTTGTCTTACATTATCGCTTAAATGTTATCGCAGAATGATTGTGTCAGCGCACCATACATCAGGTCACCAAAAAACCCAGACATTTTTGTATCAAACGCACACCTATTAAAGCAAACAAGTGGATGTCCATTATTAGCACTGCGACTCAGCATACAGAACTGCATGGCGAGTGTAGAAAAAATGTAATTTTGAATTGAAAAAGAAGTGAGAAAAAGTTAAAAACAAAAAAAGGACCGCCTTTACAAAAAAAAAATAAATAAATAAAATAGAAAATAAAGGAAGAAAAGTGAAAAAGAGGAAAAAAAAAAAAAAAAAAAAAAAAAAAAAAACAAAAACAAAAAACAAAGAAGGAAAAAATAACAGACACAAAAAAAAGAGAGTAAAGGCGGATCCATCAATGAGAACAACGTGAAAAAAGGAAGAAGCGGACCACTTCAAGTATCTTTCGTCCTCTTTGAGCGAGGACGGCAGCAGAACTGACAAACAGGTTCCAGCTGAGGAGGTCATGCTGGCAAACTCGGCCGTTACATGATTTAGCATCTAGAAACCAAGTCTGTCAAATTCCCAGTGAAGACACAAAAGTCTACAAGTCGCAGATCCATCTTGCTGATGATAGAGCTGGCAGCATTGGTGAAACATCCAGGCGTACAAGCGTACATGATTCTCACATATTCTCCGCATCTTTATAAAGAGTATGTTCTATGACAGGCTGAAAGTCAGCACATCCCACACTGGGAGACAGGAACCTGTCCTCGCCGTCGTCAAGCGCCAGTAGTTTGGCTGGCACGGGCATGTATGTCTCCATGACTCCCTGTCCAAGACCTTGCTCCACGATACAGTGTCCGACCAGATCCATTCAGT
>JADBJO010005353.1:0-22500 GCA_016801955.1 Conus betulinus | reverse complement strand
GGTCTTGTCATGTGTTGTATTCTCTCTGCTAACGTGTCAAAATGCAGCCTCTGGGCATGTCAGCGTTTAGTCCGTCGTTTTTTCAAGACCAGTGTACATGTACATATTGTCCAACATAAATGATAAGGTTTGTCCCCTTAGACTGTCTGCCAACACCTGTTTTTCTGATTGAAAAAGCTGGGTTTGTTGGTTTTCCATCATAATCCCTAGTGGCTGTTTGGAGAGACTTTTCCTGTCCAATAACAACGCCGCGAAAAAAAAAAGCACCTCCCATCAGAAGCTGTCGGGATGATGACGTATTCCTCCAACAGGTGTTCTCTGTGGATGCTGGTTTGGTTTGCCAAGTCTCCAGGCCCGTCTCCTCTGGAACTTGCAAGAAAAGTGTGCTGTTGATTCAGCACACCAGGGACAGGGGATGAGAAGGGAGACGGAGGGCTGTCTGGTGGGTGTTCAGCACAAACTTCATCAACAGGCAGTCCTTGGCTTCTGTGTCCTGGATGTGCTGGATACTTTGGTGGGAGAGGAGGGGGGTAGGCAACCCTTGGAGGAAGAGGGGGAGACTGGTTTGTTGACTGGTACTGTGGCAGTGGGGCAGGAGGAGGGTAGGCAACCCTTGGAGGAAGAGGGGGAAACTGATTTGTTGACTGATACTGTGGCAGTGGGGGCACAGGTGGTACGCCTGCTGTTTTGTGGTGTGTCTCCAATGATGGGCGAGGTGGCAAAGGTGGTGGGCTTTCATGACCTTCCACTGAAGTGCTTGCTGTTTGGTCTGAAATCTTCACATAGTTCACCATTGGCAGTTCAGAAGGTGCGAAGTCATGCTCTTGATAGACATCTCTACAAACAGGCCAGATTCCCGTTGCCTCGAACCCTTTTGCAGCTGTGGTCATTGTGGCTGCTTTCATATATGCCTCGGAAAACAATCCTGGTACATTATGTGGCAGAATGCGTCGTCCAGGATGATTTTTCATCCACCTGTGACCTGCTTGAGAATAGTATGTTTTTTCAGGAGTTTGAAAAATGCAACGTCTAACGGTTGCATGCGGTGTGTTGTGTGTGGAGGCAAAGAGATCATGATCACACCGTTGTCACGTGCCAGTTCAATTGCTTCAATGTTCTTTGTGTGTGAAGAATGGCCGTCGATGACCAGCAGCACAGGCTCCTCTCTAGAAGGTTTCACATGCCCAATGAAGTGCTGCATCCATTGAAGGAAAGTGGGCTGGTCATCCATCCCGATGGGTTGCACACAACAGAACTTCCAGGCGGCGCCCCCTCTTTCAGAGTTTCCAACATCCGTTTTCCGTTTGAAGATAATCATTGGGGAACAAAAAGTCCCCGCTGTGCTGCAGCAGCAGACAAACAGTAGTGTTGACTCCCCTTTCACCACTGGTTACAACACCCACTCGGCGCATTCCTTTCTTTCCTAAGATTTTGGGAGGCTTGTGCACTGTTGACAGACCTGCCTCATCCACATTGTATATTCTTGTTCCATCAAGTGAGGGGTGATCGTCTTTTATTGTCTCAATGTGATTGAAGAACTCGTTCACATTTTCCCGGTTGAACCCCGTCAGTCTTGACATTGAGGTTGGTTCTGCTGACCGGAGGCTCAGCTCTGGATTTCTCCTCATAAAATTTGTGAACCATACTTTTCCTGCAGCCTTATGGTTGATGCTGAACATATGGGGAATACCTTCAGCCTCGGCCAACTGATAGGCCATTTTCCATTACATCTTTACGGCTCACTCCAAAGAGATTTCCTTGCAGGAACAAGATCTGTTTGACAAGTCTGTTTTCTATAGCAGTGGTTAAAGTGCATTGTCTGCCAAAAGATTTGGCATCTTGGTTAGCAAACTTGTTTTTGCTAAGAAAATGTCTTTTAAGGCTTCTGCTTGTGGCACTCAACCCCTCTCCATTGCGCAAAGACAGCAAAGCTTGATGCATGTCATCTGATGTCCATCTTCCATACACCCTGGAACAGAAAATAGACATTTGTTGTTGAACTGTGACTGCAGGCAATTGCAATTTCCTTACCTCCAAGTTTCATCTTCTTGTCATCTGAACTCTTTGTTTGAAAACACAACATCTGCAACAACAGCAGAGGAAGGAGAACGAAAAAAAAAAGAAAGAAAAACGAAAAGAGAAAGACAGAAAAAAAAAAAAGACCAAAAAAAAAGAAAAAGACGAAAAAGCAGCTTGAATTGATGAAGCTCATTCGTACCGCACGGTTGGCATGTTGTACCACTGGTCCAATATTGCAGCCACACATTGGTACGATATCTAAAAAATCCCTGTCTGCGAAAAGCGCTCTTAGCATTTTAAAATCACTTCAGACAAAAATCATAATGTCATTGCTGTTGTTGGCATTTGACAGGTATTGACGAATTTCAACTGATCTATGAATCAGAAAGTACTACAGGACACCAACAAGAACGATTAGCAAGTATCCCAATAGTCGTAAGCACCTTCAAAAAAAGAAAATTGCTCACCTTTTTGTTTTCTGCTCTGGCGTCGACATTCTTGCTTTCTTTGGGGCGGAAGTGATGTCAAAATTCTACACAACGTCAAATCTGACCTCTTACGCCTATAGTTGTGACGCATGGCGAAAAGTACGATTTAGCAGCTGGTCCAATTTCCAAGCCTTTAGCCGAAGTGCATGTGCCTGTAACAAGGTTTACAAAAAAAAATGTTATTAAAAATAACAGAATAATTGTTCAGTGTGCTAGATAAAGACAAAGGAGTCGATCCATCAGTGAAACCATCAATACCCAATTTCTTAAAAATGTC
The DNA here is from genome assembly GCA_016801955.1 of Conus betulinus. NCBI lineage: Eukaryota > Metazoa > Mollusca > Gastropoda > Neogastropoda > Conidae > Conus > Conus betulinus. The sequence continues at coordinate 19,716 of JADBJO010005353.1, read as the reverse complement.
TTTTGTTTTAGAACAGCGTGTCAATGCATGATTGACATTTAAGGATTCACCGCACATACATCTGACATTGTTACAAAATTTTGTTTTGATTGAATTTAAACGAAGTCAATGAATAAGACTCTCAATATCTCTAGATGAGCAAATAAAAACGCTTGGATGGTCTGTTTTGTTGTCTCTGTCATGTTGATTAAAACAATTACGACTATACTGTATGTCTGTATTTAACAATAAGATTTTAGCGTTTTCGTGAGATTTTCTATTAATGATTGAATAGCATTCTGTTAAATCTAATGGAACATTAACGGACACAGCATCATTACTATTTTGGGCTGCTTGTTTTGCAGCTCGATCTACTCTTTTTCGTTTCCATATATGCCGCAGTGAGAAGGCACCCCCAGCAAAAGTCACAGTAATTCCTTTGATTGAAAGAAGGTGTATTAAATGATTTATTTCAATTATCATATCTTGGCGTATGCGTGAATTGGGCGACTTTATTGAAAGAAGCGCTGCTTTCGAATCAGCACATATTAAAAGTTGACTGTTGTTATGGGAAAAGTTAGTATGAAATCCAAGGACTTCAATATAGCAAATAGTTCTGCACTGTATATAGATAAGTTGTTACCAAGATAAAATAACTTTTGAATGTGTAAACTAGGGATTACGAAAGCTGCTCCTGAATTTGAATTATCAAGCACTGAACCATCCGTATATATATTTTAAATGATTATTGTAATTATTTTCTAAATGAGAGCATACGTGTGTGTGTGTGTGTGTGTGTGTGTGTGTGTGTGTGTGTGTGTGTGTGTGATTTCTTTTTGTATATAAGGAGTCGTTGAAAGTTAAAGATAAATTCCTACTGGACTGCCTAATAGATGTGGACACAACGAACAAAGTAAAGCATAATTATTAACACTTAATGCTAAGTGCATTTTCGTTATTTTGTCCGTCTTTATTTCACCTGAGGAAGACCTAAGAGGTCGAAACGCGTTGTGTGTTGTCTTGTGACTCGTTTGTCCACGTTTCTCTGGGCGGTTCGCTGACATTTATTTAAGATTTCTTTAGATTTCCGCCTGCAGTCGTTTCATTTTGCAAACTAGATATTCAAAAAGTTAAAAGCAATGGCCAGATTCAGGCCCAGGTAACCACAAAATATCTGGGCAAGTTAAAATCGATCTATCGAGTCGATCTATCATGTGAAATATTAGAAGCAGCCTTATGCACTGTGTTCTTTGCTCTTAGACAATCTAATAATAGGTGATGTACACAAAGAGTTTCCCCAAACATACATGTAACATTTTTGCTGTGCGCGCATGTGTGTGTGTGTGTGTGTGTGTGTGTGTGTGTGTGTATGCGCGCGCACGCGCGTACGCGTGTGTTCTCAATAGTTGTTTGGGTTTGCACTACTTAATTCAACCACAAGTGGTACAGTTTGCACTTTAATGTGTCCTTCATTCAAACAAAACCAGCGCCTTGCGGAAGCGTGCAGTGTTTTTGGTTCGGTTTCTGCAAAAAGGAACACCGGAAAGACAATAATGCATTAAATCGAAAACAACATGGACGAAAGACTAGCTATTCTGGCGATTGCCGAACAGCTTTTAAACGATTCAGACGAATCAGAACTCGAAGTTGATTCAGACCTCGAAGACGAGTATCAAGAAGATGAATTGTTTTTTGTCGTTACTGATTCAGCAGAGGAAGAAAACACTTGGTGAACTTTTGAACAACGCGCGTGTTGGTGGCACACCTGGACCTGCCACAACATTAGCAGTGGCGTCTAAACCTCAAGTGAAAAGAAAGAGGATCCGAAAAGTTTTCAAACGAAAACTCTCGAAAAAAATCGCGAGTCAGCAAGTGCTCGCCCGAAAAGATAGCAAAATCAGCTGCCAACGTTAGTTCCCATTCAGACAATAGTACGCATCTTGGCAGATACTCTGAAGAAGTTGCCAGGGCAATGGACGATGTGCAATTCAAAACGCACTTGGAATGACTCGAGCCACATTCCAGGTGAGAGAAAGACATCATAAGTGAGATCTGTATCTGTTCCTAAGTTCATTTGGGGAGAGGTTCTAAAATAGGATTTTGCCCAATCATGGGGCAATATTTATGACAGGGTATTATTAACTATAACAGAAAATAAGCTGTACCCCGTCTTATACACACACACAAAAAAAAAATGTCTTGAATCTGTTATGTTTAAGATTTAATCTTTTGCAATGAATCCAGAGAGGGCAAGGTGGGTGGAAATGGGGGCATGTTCCTTTACACTGGTAAATTTAGGCTGGGGGAGGGGATGGGTCAGAAAATATTTTCTGACAGCTCTGTCCTGTCCATCATAACCCCCCCCCCCCCCCCCCCCCCCCCCCCCATCAAGCTGGACAGCTGATTCACCCCACACCCCACCACCCCCACCCCCACCAACCCTCATCATTTAGTGGAAACCACACTTCTCCCAAAATTTGCTTGAAAATTACCTGTACTCTAACTAATCTAGGATTTAATTACTCATAATGATGGAAGATCGGCTGCCAAGCAATTCATCTTCAGTAATTTCTTTGGTCTTACTATTTCTGTTTGTTGTTTTTGCAATATTGTTGGTCAGAAAGTTAAGAAACAGTTTATAGTTATAAACAAAGAAAAGAACTAACCCCCCAAGTTATTACTAATTTTTTCGATGAAAGGGATGAAGCAGATTTTGGGGGTGGTGACACTTCCATTTCAAGTCATGCTGTCAAAGTTTCATCAGTGATTAGTTCTAGTAGCTTGATTTTACTTGGTGTACTGATGAAAATTGTAAGTTTGATTCTGGTTTGATATACTGAATAAAAAAAGAAAGAAAGAAAAAACTGGGGATGGGAGGGGGTGTAATAATTGTAATTACTGAGTGATGAAAACAGCTGCACCATCTGTGTCCACTTCTGATGGTTGTAGGCTAGTGTCTAAGTTGAGACAAAGCTCTTATGGAAGAGTTCACCTGATTTTTCACTGCAGTGTAAATGGACAGTGGACTACATGTCATTTTCGTTTTTCTTTATTCATGTGTGTCAGTGTAGACCATGATCATGATGTGGTGGTTATAGTGTAGATCAAAGGGTGGTGGTGGGAAGTCTGGGGATGAGAGTCCCTCTAAACAGTTTTGAACTTTGAAGCAGTATTGCAACTATTTTTGGTGTCATGTTTTATATTTTGATTATTTTGACTTCTTAGCCTTAAGATGAGATTTTGTGTTCAGTTCCAGAGAGTTAACAGCTGCACTGTAGTTTACAACATGGAAATATCTTTTTTCTTGTTTTCATTTTGTGTAATTGTTTTGATTATTTTCTGTGTTCCTCAGTCACATTACTTTTTGACTGCTCTTGCCAATATCATAGTCACACCCAAGATGGGCATGTTGCACCCCAAGCCATGGCACTAGCGGACTGAAGGTCATGAGGCAGCAGAGTAGCCAGGGCTCATCATTCAGTAGTGCTCACAGGGATGGGCTTACTCTCCAAGACATTCTGAAGGGTTTTTTTTTTACCCTCACCATAGATTTTTAAAGAGTATTAAGAACTTGGAAAGGGGGGGGGGGGTTGGGGCTATTATCAGGTTGGCCTTTACAAAAACTGGGCTGGAGGTAGCTTTTCACTAATTTCAGTCACATGTACATGATGTAGTGATGTACGTTTCTCTTTCTCTTGTCTTTTCTTACTCACACACACACACACACACACACACACACACACACACACGCACGCACACAGAGTCACAGTCACACACACACACACACACACACACACACACACACACACACACACACACACACACACACACACACTTGCGAGCTCACACACACATGCACACACACATACATACACACACAGAGAAAAACTGACTCACAAGTTTGTTGTTAATTACTCCGGAACAGAAAAATGTTACTCCTGTTACAGCATCGTAATTTGTTGAAATAATATTGCAGTGGTCATTGTTTTCTTCATAACAGCTTGGGGGGCTAATTTTTGAAAGATTTGGTACCCTTTGTTGGCAGATGGGGTACCCAGTCTTATTCCTTGATGCAGACTTCAAATTCATGTTGGTTTACAAAATGCACCACATACCCTAGTAGGTCTCCAGTCAAGGAGACTCAAGGATTTCCTGAAAGCACCACAATCCCAAATTGCAGTGACGCAGACTTCTTCTGTTTCTTTTCAGAAGAATCTGATTGTGATTTCTTTACATATTTTGTTTAAACTTTTGTTATGTTATATAGTGTCCATCCCATAAGTCATGAGGAGTCGCCATTTTTGACAAGGCTTGAAACGCTATTTAAACCCATCGTGTGGGGCATGAGTTCAGACAATGGCCTGATGATCCAGTCAAATGCTTCTGTGTAAAAGTTCTTTGTCTTCAGGAAACACAGACTGAAGGTCTGTGAATTGTTTGATTTCAGGCACTGTGATAGGTGAAGTCTTGGGGCAAAAAAAAAAAAACACCAAGTGACTTGCAAATCTCTAGTACCTCTGCACATGAATAAACCGTTGTTCACGCAAGCTTTGATGATGACAAGAGATTAACAATAATAATCCAAATGGCTTGTGATAAAGGGTGAAAAACTATGCAGTCCAAAAAATTTCAGTTGGTATTTTCATACATGTCTTAAAGCGTAAACCAAGCATATCTATTAGGAAACCCGAGTAGGTATTGCACCGTTCTTGTTTCACTTCATTTGTAAGAATTTCAGTGGGTAATTTCTCTTCTCTGATCCAATATTTACAGGACATCATGTCATTGTCAAGTTAAAACTACCAATTAACCAAATGTATATTGAGGACAATATTTGCCAAGTAGTGAAATTAGGAGGATGTGTACTTGTTCGCATACACACACACACACACACACACACACAGTGACACACTGCACATATGCACACATGAAAACGCACGTACACACATATTAGCACACACACACACAAGAGTCACTTTCAAGCACACAGTGATACACTATCTCACGCATTATGCACATGCATACTCTCTCTCCCATATACAAACTAACACACAACACACTAACATTATTTTTGATAGCTACAGTGTAAAATTTTAATGTGTCTGTGTGTGTGCAGGTGGTGCGTTATCATTTGCAAGGCAGAGTTCCTGAAAAGTATGTGGATCTGGACACACAGTTGATGTGCACCCTTTGGATGCTGGGAACACAAGACTCTTACAGAACTACTGCAGAGCGATTCATGTTAAGTAAAGGCACAGTACACTTCATCGTGATGAGGTTGTGCAAGGAACTGGCTGCCTTGGCAGACATCTTTATCTGCTGGCCATCTGAGGATCGGTATGCTTCAGTGTCTGCCAAGTTTGAGGGGAAAACAGGATTTCCTGGAGTGGTTGGCTGTGTAAATCACATGTGTGTTAAAATAAAGCATACTTCCAGCACTCATTCCAACAAACCCAGCTTACACATGCAGATACAAGGTGTCTGCGATGCAGACATGAAGTTTACATTTTTGCGGCTGTGGCAGCAAGGCTGTTTGTACAACATGCATCACAACACTGATCTTGTTCAGTTAGCCGAGTCAATTGGCAATCACTATCACCTGTTGGGTGACTTGACATATCCGTTGCACACTGGTTTGATGACACCTTACCAGAGCAGTGACCACCTCCAGGAGTGGCATAGAAAGTACAATGATGTCCACAGATGGACCCAACTGCAGATTGAGTATGCTTTTGCGCAGTTAAAGGTGCGATTCTGGCGACTGAAGTCTCTGGACATGTCTTTGAAGGACAAAGTGAGAGATGTGGTGTTGGCTTGCTGTGTGCTGCACAACATCATTCTGGACCATGAAGGGCCTCTGGAAATGACGTACAGTGAAATCACGGAGGTGCTGGGGAAAGGCAGTCACGGCCCATCGCCTGATTATCGCCAGCACAGCAACTCTGAAGCATCTTCCAAGCGTGAACAAATCGCTCGCAACTTGCGCTGAACATGATGAAAATGAAAATATTCTATGGCACTGTAGACATGGCTTAAAGACAGAATAGGCAAAGGCAGGCAAAGGAGGTGTTCCTTGATAATTTTACTCGTCATGTTCCAGTACCAACAAGGGATGATTAACCAAGTCATGAAGAAAAACCAAATGCAGTGGTTAGCATCGTAGACTGGCTGGGTGGTTGTGGGCTCGCTTCCAACCAGAGCGATCTATATTTTGTGTGTGTGGGGGGGGGGGGGGGGGGGTTGCTCATGAATGGCTCCTATCCAGAGTTGAGTTTGGTATTTATGTTTAGTTGGGAAAACTCAAAGCACACTCTTATGTTTTATCCTCTTAATGAATACATCTCTGACTGCATTGCACAAATTCCCTGACCAACACTGCAATTGTCTGTATCTCTTAAGGCCTGGTTTGCACCAGGATATGGTATGAAACAAAGTGTAGAGTACAGCCCTATCATGTCGTTTCCAACTGAAATGGAACTCCATGAATCATCTTCATCCTCATTGATCTGCATAAAGAAGTCTCAAATTCTGTGGCCCTTCTAACCCTGCTGTTCTTGGTGACGTTAGATTTGATTTCCTATGTCCACGTCTTTGGCGAGTTTGTGTCAAGGTCATGGTATGGTAAATTTATGGGGACCGTCATTGGACGGATGTGGTGGTGCTGTCAAGAGGAAGACACTCGCTTATGCCGCTCTGTGACTGAATAATTGTTTTTTTATAAGTAAGGGGGCTTAAATGGTGATGTGTGGTGCACACTGGCTCAGAACAGGTAACACTCAACACCACCCAAGTTACTGTGCAGCAGTGCAGTGTCTCCTCTAGCAGATGGCCTGACAACACCTTGACAGTGATTCAGATTGTGTGTGGAATGCCAGGGCTGTGATGGGACGAGGCAAGCAGTGACTGTGGATGGGGAAGTGGGAATGATGGCATAGGGTCATGTCACTGGAGTGGCACACAGGATCATTCAGCAACAAATAGGAGAAGAAATTACTTTGCTGTGGTGAACCATCAGACCAAGTGAAGGGATGCAAGATGAGGTCAAGGCACTCAGTGCAGCAATGAAAACAAAGTTGACGCTGAAACTGTCTTGTGTGTGCGTCAGCCTACATCTGTGCACTGTTGTATTTAGCCTTTTTTTTTTTTGCTTGCCCCTGGGCAGTTTTAGGATATGAACTATGTTTAGGTTATTTATATATACCATATAAAAAGGTGTTCTATTTCTTTTTTTTTTTTTTTTTTGAAAATATCAGCGGTAAATCATATGTCAGCTAGTCATGATCCTCATGAAAATTCTGCACTTGTAATTTCTCCTTTCCTATGACCATTCTTTCAGTCTTTGACTCTGCCCTTCTCCCCACCCCCGCCCCCACTCCTGTCATTTTTGTTGTTTTTTTCTTTTTTTATTTAGTACCTTTTTTTTTTTTTTTTTTTTGCCTTTCTCTCATCCACAGTTCTACCATTGTGGCCCTTAACCCAGTGTTTGTCAATAGAACGTCTTTACGCTTTCCCCCCCCTCTTTGTTATTATTTGTAACATGCCGGCTTTTTCGTTGTAATCTGTTGACCATGCAGTAAATATGTCTACACTGTTCAGAGTGGGCAACAGATGCTGGTTCTCTAACCTGAAGACTTCCCAGAGTTTGGTTTTTTTCTTCTCCGATATACTTTTTTTTTGGGGTGGGGGGGTGGGGTGTGTTACACTGAGGGTGATAGATCAAGGCTTTGAATGGCCGATGCTTAGCCAGATTTAACTAAATATTATGGTAGAAGTGTCAATGACACAGCATTCAAGATCATAGCACCTATTACTTAAACACACTAATAATGGTGCCTAATTGTATCTTTTCCAGATAATTTTGTTAATGAATGATCAGGTGTGGATGGGGGTCATTTTGTTTGTAATGCATTTTAACGTGGCAAAGATTCCATGAATGTGTTTTTTTGAGGAGATGTCAGCTCCAAGATAGTCCTGAGAAGTTAGGTTGGGTGACAAATGTAGAGGGGAGATCGGTATCTCACCCCATTTTCCCCCATTGTCGAATTCCTGTTTGCTTTTGCTTTAGTGCAGGTTATCAGCCACTTCCAGGTGAGCAAATTGTTCAGTTGACAGGGCTACTGTCCCAGGTGACAGCATATACCAGCTCCTTGTCCACTGTTCAGTGTAGTTGGCCTGCTGCCTGCATGTGGGGCTTGTCATGGGATGAACCACTGCATGTGTTCTGCAAACTTGACAAGTTGGCAAAGTATAGTGAACAGATAGCCACCCTATAAGCTGGAGGCAAACACAGAGTGAAACAGACCAACAGGTAGTGATCAACACCTTTTGTTTGTAACTGGAACTCCAGTTAGCAAAAGGTGGAGATACCAATCCTATCTCCGGTAGACATAATTGGTCGGGGCCAAGTAACACTGTGAATGAATGTAATGGAAAGGGAAATTACCAGTCTGCTATCTTTGCTTGTTAAGGATATGTTGCACAGTGAACCTAATGTATATAAAGATTGTAAAAAGATTTATTTATCAAAGATTAAGAAATTTATAAATTGTTGCATGCAAAGTGAACCTATGGAACGTTGTCCCTAAATTTATGTATGTTCCAGTCTGTAAAAAAGATTTATTTATCAAAGGTTGAGAAACTCATAAATTGTTGCACACAGTGAACATATAGAACATTTCCCTAAATTTGTCAATCTTCCAGTTTGTAATGATATATATTTGTCAAAGTTTAAGAAATTCATAAATTGTTGCACAGTGAACATATAGAACATTTTCCGAAATTTGTCAATCTTCCAGTTTGTAATGATATATTTGTCAAAGGTTAAGAAATTCATAAATTGTTGTACAGTGAGCCTGCACAACATTTTCCTAAATTCATCAATCTTCCAGTTTGTAAACAGATTTATGTATAAAACTAAAAAAGGTTAAGAAATTCATATTATTGTTGCACAGTGAATCTACAGAACATTTTCCTAAAGTTATCTACGGTCCAGTTTGTAGGAAGATTATTTTATTTATTAAAGGTTAGGAAATGTATTGTTGCACAGTGAGCCTAAGAACATTTTCCTTAATTTATCTATCTTCACACAAGTTCCAGTTTGTGAAGATTTATTTATTGAAGGTTAAGAAATTTATGTTATTGTTACACAGTGAACCTATAGAACATATTCCTAAATGTGTCTATCTTCCAGTTTGTATACAGATTTATTTATTAAAGGTTAAGAAATTCATAAATTGTTGCACAGTGAACCTACAGAACATTTTCATAAATTCATGTATATTCCAGTTTATAAAAAGATTTATTTATAGATTAAAGATTAAGAAGTTCAGGTGAGGTATAATAATTTTCAGTTGTGTGTGTGAACAAATAAATATGATATGATAATGATGATATAAATAAATATTTGTGTGTGCGAGTCTGTTCATTTGTGTGTGCATGTGCCAGACTTCGTGGATTGGTTGGTTATTTAAGTTTTATACTTTACTGGACATTGCTTTCACTGAATTCTCCTGACAATCTGGATCTCTCACTGCCCATACATTTCATAGAGGATTTGTCATTGAAAAGTATAGGTCTTCGAACCAAAATCATCCACAGTAAAACATGGTATTTCGCCATGTGAAAACTTATAGATCCACGCCCCTCAGAAAGCATGTGGTTAAAAGTGACATTTGAATGACCAGGTTCTCTCTAATGATGCATGTCTTTCACCACCACATATTTCAGTGAGGTTTCCCTGTGTCTCACCCTCTACCTTGCAGTATGACGTAGGTCTTCCTAGTGTCTTACTCTTTAATGACAAAGCTCTGGTGAAATCTTTATTTATATAGTTTTGTGAGACCTGCTCTGTTGGGGGTATAGTGAAAAGCAACACCCAGATGTGACTTAAGCTGCTTTTTAAAAAAAAAAAAAAAAAAAAACCCTCAAAACCCTACAAACATTGTGGTATGGTTCTACTGAAACAAAATTTACTAATTATCAAATTCATTAATATATAACATATATATATATATATATATATATATATATATATATATATATATATATATATATATATATATATATATATATATTATAGCAAGTAGACAGTCTTTCCTACCACTTTGGAACATATATAATTATCTGTATGCAATTTTAATATTTGTACAAATCAGACACAAAAAATTGCACAGATTATGTAGACAACAACCATATTATATATATGAGATCTGAAATGACCAAGGCAAGTGGTACAAGTCCAAAAATGCAGATTCTTCTAAAGGCAAATGGAGGGACTTACTGGAGATGTGTTGATGCACAGGTACAGGGGAATGGCAACAGTATTTACTATGATGATACTGAAATATGTGATTCGCGTGTAGGTTACTCCTCCAGTTAGTTTTTGTAACTTAGACATAGAACACTGAAAATAGAAGCTTTTGAATGAATACTTTCAAGATATACATCCTCATTGCTTTGTGATTCTGTGCTGATGTTAAATGAAAATAGTAACTTTAACTGCAGGGTTGTAACTGCTGCTACTGTTATAAGTACAAAATAAGAAAACGCAATGCTCGGTGCGTGCACACACATGCACGCGCACATGCATGCACATACTTGCACACACATACACAGAATTGAACCTCCCATAAGGGCAGCTGTATTATTTTTAGAGTCTCATAACCGATGCACAAAAGCAAACACAAAACAAACCAGACTCCCACACAACTAATGCGGAAAAAAAAAAAAAAATAATAACTGTTAGAAATTCTTGTGTGTACATACGCGCAGGCACAAAGGCAAGTACATGGCAGAAGAAGCAAAACTTTTAACACATGCTTTTCCAAAGGATCCAGCATTCCATGATTTATTGCTTCGATTTTTGTTAAACTTTACAATTCATGCAAACTCTGAAGAAAAAAAAATTCCCTCTTGTACAAATCTAATCACAGAACTGGTATAAATGTCTTTGCACAACATGTAAAAATCTAGTCATAAAGAATTTGGTCACACATGTACAGAGACTGCCACACTACATTTTTACATGTCCACGGAAATCTTAATCACATTATGGCTTGGTACTAGGAATGTCTGCCTCTGCTGGCAAGTAAGCTGCAGAACAGAGTCTCATGGAAAGAACCCCAGATGCACTTCAGAGGTGAGAGGTGATGAGAGAATTCTTGCTTGCTTGCCAAATGTCAGTGTTTCATAACACAAATGTTGGTGTTTCATAACACACCCAAGCAGCCAGCAAGCCTAGGAATAATCATGAGTTTACTATACTGTCTTGGGGCTGTCTCCCGGGTGAAGAAAAATGTCAGACAGTTCAATGTCCTCTGATTCGTACACAGAAAAGTAGTAGTAATATTCTGAATCTCTGATTGGTACATAAAACGATCTAATTGCTGGCCCTTCAACAGCAAGAACTTTTAAGTAGTAGTCACATTGTTCATTTTCTTTTTTTTTTTAGTTGTCTTGCTCCCGTTTCTTTACTCCCCTTCTCTCGCATCCCTTGTCAGAAGGATCAGCGAGCCATCTCACGTTCCATCTGCATCGGTTGAGAAGCTCCAGTAGTTTCCCTGCACAATGATTATTTGGAACTTCCACAAATTTTGTCTTCAGGAGAGGGGTTAGGGGGCAATGAGTGGTGATGTACAACAGAGACCCGCTCTTCCCATAGAAGAAAGTCTAAATTTCATGTACATAGAAATCTGTTGTGATAATGAAGTTAATAGTTATGCATCTTTCTTTAAGAGGTGTGTGTGTGTATATGTGTGTGTGTGTGTGTGTGTGTGTGTGTGTGTGTGTGTGTGTGTGTGTAACCATCCCAATGGCATATGCTGCTGATGGTTAACTCTTCTATTTGTCTTGATCAGACTAGCAATTGCTCAAATTCAAAGATAATCAAGCAGCTGAATATACTTGACGTGACACTGAATGGACTAGAATTTCCTAGGACTGGGGCGAACCAAATTTCAGGTTAACCAACTAATGCTATTATTGAGACCAATTCCTGAGCTGTTTGCCTCAACTTCACTGCAGCAGAATTGCTAGGAGCAGGAGTAATTTCCCAGAAACTTGCTTAGCTCTCAGCAATTTCTTCACTGAAAACTAAAGGCTTCCATCTAAACAGCATGCTTTGAAGAGCAAGAACAAGAGATTTTTAAAACTCTAAGCGGCAAAATGTCTCCCTCATCTCATCATAATTATGATAATGTTGACAGGGGCCAAAGTCTCGGAGACAGACTTTGGCTTTCGAATTTAGTGCGAATCCATTCCATGTTATGTTCAAAAGGGTCTCTCTTCTAGCCACATCGAGTAATTCAGATTTTGAAAAAAATTGCACAATTCATGTTGTTTTTTAGCCTTACAAAGCCAAATCAGGCCTACTACATCTTAAAAAATAATACAAACAAATCCCTCTTTCCCTCTTCCTTTAAGCATTAATGCTTAAATAGCTGTGAATTAGACATATTTTCCACAAAATCTTAATTAGATTAAATTCAGAATATTTACCTCTTTTTACAAATGCAAAAAAAAAATCACAATATTTTTGTTAACAGAGTGTGCAAAAGAAAACACATGAAGGGAGCACAGACATGCTATCACTGGCATGAATACATCCAAATCATGACAACTTTCAACTCAGCTGTTTGGGGGTGAAGCATACTGGTAAACAATCAAGTGCACTTTACCCCAAACCGATGAATAGAAATCCAAGTTCTAGTTACCCTGAATAATGTGGTTAGGACCAGTCAGTCTAATTAAACTGATCAATATGTCGTTTTCATTTTTTTGGAGGTGGGGAGGTTAGAGGTGTATTCTTCAGTTAGTTATAGGTGTCCACACCACTTTTTTCATGAAGAATTAATGTTTATGCTTGAACTGTAAGTTAATGGAATTAACTCTGCAGAAATGGCAAAGATGAACACAAGGGATGAGGGGAAAAAAAAAAACCTATGAATTGAGAGGAACAGCTCTAAATCTGAGCGCGCAATTCGGGGGGGGGGGAGGGCATGAACGCTGTGCTTTGGGTTGATTTTTTATTTGTTAATCTGAAAGCAGTAGAATTACTTTCAAAATCAACAAGATAAAACATGTATCGGAAATGTCCATCTGATGGTTTGGCTTCATATTTTCAATCATTTTTTTTTTCAATAAAAAAGCAGAAACAGATCATTTTATGAAAACTCATGCAAAAAAGGAACAGCCAGTTTTCACAAAGTGACATTCTGCTAATAAAGTTCATGTCCATCATGATCAAAGTGACATTCTGCTAATAAAGTTCATATCCATCATGATCAATCTAATTTCTAGTCAAGTTCATTATATCCATCATGATCAATGTAATTTCACATAAAATATATACACCATACACATAAATCAGAAGTTCCTATCCTTTATGACTGAAGCAATTTTCCATACAGTATACACACCATACACATGTATCATGTTTACAGCCAAACCAACCATGGAGGTCATTACAGGATTTAAGTCATGTTGAAATCAGTTATGTACAAATTAAAGGAAAAAAAAAAAAACACCTGGTTCCTGAAAATCAACATGATTTTATCATGAACCATATATACTATGGCAGTCAAGTCAATTATCATTTTGTTTTCAGGATGCTGATCAGATGCTCCATGAGACCAAGTTTTTTTGCGCCCCAATTCCATTCGTTCCTCATGCATCCTTTGTCGTTCTTCACGCCTCATTTTCCATTCTTCTTGCATTTCACCCAAGTATTTCATCAGCTCACTGGTCTTCAATCCAGTCTTCACACTTGCTGTCCTCAGCACCTTTCTTGTTGGGTTGTAGACGTTGTAGGCGCTTAGGAGGCCTGCCTCTTCTGACGACGATCTTGTTTTCACTTGGTGGGAGTGTGGGTGGTGGGGAGCTGGGAGGAGAATTGTGGTTACTGTCGATGTCATTACCATCACTGTGCTGGTCGTCATCGTCCTCATACTGCTCCTGTATTTTCTCTCGCTTCGGTCTGCCAGGGCCACTACTTGTGTCCTGCTCATCCAGGGCTTCGGCCATGGCCTGGAAGTGGACCCAGTTGCTGGGTTTGTCACGGTGATACATAGTTGCCTTGGATTTTAAAAAGCTGGCTTTCAAGCTCCTCCACTTGATGCTGCACTGCTCACCTGAGTAGTTGTAGCCCATTTCTTGCAGATCCGAGGATATGACAGAATACACCTGAGGACAAAGGAAGACACCAGATGAAATGTGTGTACACTACAAGCACAAAGCCTTGGTGTCAAACCTGCAGCTCAAGAGAATCTTTTCTTCACGAGACAAACGGTTTCTCTTTAGTATAACAGATTCTCTAAAGCGATGTTCACAGTATTTTACTGTCCCACAACAGCACACACCTAATGACATGTGCTTGGGCAGGCAGAACTGACACAGCAGGGGCCCTTGACAATCCTGTACTTGACATGCCTTTACGGTGCCTGTGCGGCGTCTGGACAGTGCTTCCCAACTCCCAAGTGTTCTTCTACTATCCCATCATAATCCAAAGACTGAAGCGCATACTTGGATGAGGATGGTTATAAACAGGTGTGCAGTGGACTTTTCACTGAATGGCAATGATTCTGCTTGATACTGACGATCACTTGATGACATAATTAATTGAACTTTGAAGCCTTCTATTTCATGCTGCTGTTTAGTCATGTTTACTCTATCAAATCATATGAGCATAATCAGTAGTGATCTCTCAAAAATTCAACATATCACTTCAGAGAGCCCAACTATGTCCCATCTATACAGGCCAAGCCTGCTGGTCATCAACTCCTTCAGTTTTTCTACAGGCTACAGCATGGGAACATTCCATGTTGTACTGGTGGAGTTCTACTTGTTGCTAATGTTAGGCAGGCAGTCAATGCTCCAGCAGCATACTGTCCACTTTCACCCCACAGCACAGCTACGGAAAGCTTGGCCTTGGTCCTTGACAATCTGGGCCTCCAGTGACCCTGCTCAGTTGGATTAAGCGGACAATATGGCATGTCAAGGGGCAAGGCTTGGTGGAGCTCTTTTCTTCTTCAACCAAAGCGAAATGGGAGAGCACACACACACACACACACTCACACTCGCACACACTCACAAACACTCTCTCTCCCTCTTTCATATCATTTCCTAACAACTTCACTAAGTATGCATGCAGAGTATCTTCACTATCATTCACACAATTCTACATCCACTCCTGTATGTATCAATGATCAGCATCAACATCACAACCATAATTTGAGATAGATCTGCCTAAAATCTCAAAGCATTTTGCAATGATCTGAACACACACATGCAATTTGTATGAACTGAATAACACAATGGTTTGCACAATCCTGCTATGACGACTTACCCACTCCAATATGCCTCCCTTCCCTGTAACCGCTGTACTCTCCTGGTCTTCAAGGCAAAAATGACTGGACATATCCACTGTTTCAATCCTGAACATTAAAAAGGACCTCCCGAGGACAAGATCTGGGAGAAAAAGAAGAAGAGGTAGGAGTCCTGAGGTTCATAAATCCTCTGACCCAATCCCCACACTTCCGAAAAAAAAAAAAAACAATTTGCCATAAACTTAAAATGCACATTCTGTGCAAAAAACAAAAAAATGCTAAGCATTTCACAAATGTACAAACTACAAACATTGTAAAGAATATGGGATTTATAGGCATAAGAACCCTACGATTCAAGCTCAACTTTTCTGGCAAGTGCAAATTTCCTGAAAGAGAATTTTGACCCCCACCTAGCCCCATATACCCCTCCTCCAGTAAACTCTTTCGCAAGTGTATCTCACTTAGCAAAAACGAACTTTTGCTGTTACTTCTTCCTCCCCCTCCCTATCCTGCCAACATCTCTCCTCCATTCAAAACCCCGTTTTTCACAGCCAACCTTAAACCTTCCCCTCCTACGTCTTCCTTCAACCCCCATGACTTAGTGATTCGCCCCTAATTTTTTTTTGTTCCCTGCATCCCATCCAATCCTTTGAATATCATATGAACTCCAAGAGTTTCTGTCACCTACTGCAACTTGTGCAAGGCATGGACATACATCTCTCTGTTCACAGGAGCTCCGAGAATATCACTGCTACCCAGCTACCCTCTAATGTTACCTTCATTTTCAAAATAACTTTTTTTTTAAAATCATAACTGAAGGCAACACAACTGTTAAATTCACTCTGAATGTCTCGACTACAACATTTTCATCCTTCCTTAACAACAGAAGCATAAGGCACACACCCGACCATCTATAACTACATTTGAGTTTCAATGGCAAGTATGAAAAATGAGCTCACCTTCCCCTTCATTAGGGTTAAAATTAACAGATACTTTTCGGTTAATTTTTCCCTTCATCATAGTTTCTCCCTGCTGTCTGCACTGACCTCTCTGGACGGCATTTTTCTGAACAGTTCTTTGCGGGTAACCCAGCTGGCTATGAAGAGCTGTGTGGCAGCCATGGTCCAGTTGACCTGTGTTTTCTCTGGAACATGTGGAAACAGAACTACCAAGTAAGTTATTACTATCCAGTCAATGATTTAGCCATGTACGTTATCATGCTCACATCGGTATTGCCCCCTTCATCTTCATTCCTTGGCTACAAACAGGAAATTTACCAATGGTGTGATTTTTGTGTATGCAACCGATTCATCATGTAAGGTACCCATATTCTGTCTTTGGGGCTAATAACAGTAATATGTAGAAACATACCAGTGTGAGCGAGATTTTGTTTGTTTTTTTTTTCTCCACAACCACACAACGGCATACTCTTGTACAAAGCACAGCCTGATATCTAACAAGTAACATCCACGCAAATCTTAAGGGGCATTTGTAATGCAAAATTACATATACAAAATGTGATAATCTCAGAGGTCTCATCTGAAGGATTTGGGTGGGTTTATAGTCTGCAGTTTCTAACTCAAAAAAAAAAGAAGAACCCCTCTAACCTGACCGTCACTATGAAAGGAGACGGGAGTGTGTGTGTGTGTGTATGGGGGGGGGGGGGGGGGGGGGGGGTTGGGGGGGGGAGGGGGTACAAAAAGGGGGAAAAGGAAGTGGTGAAGGAGGAATGAACCCAAGTCACTTGAAAATTTATCCACTAAGTCAAGTCAACCAGGCTCCATGGTTACTGTCGTCATCAACGTCTTTTCTTTTTCTTCCTTTGGTGTACACATAATGCAATATTCTTTGCGAAGACTGACAGAAAAAAAAAAGAAGAAAAGAAATACTGTGTTAATATCACACTACAACACATTGGTGAGTTCTCTCTTTTTTTTTTTTTTACTGGCCCGTCTGGCCGAAGAATCTTCCAACTTCTATGGGCTGCATCTTTTTTTAATGTAAAGAGAACACAAGCAGAAAATTAACCATTCACAGTTTTGCTTACATGAATTTAAACAAATGCAAAAAAAAGTAATGGAAAAAAAATGAATGCTACCTCAATTTACACTATTAAATATCTTTTTACAATTTCATGAGCATTTCTAGACAGGAAGATTTTCCCATTCATGATGAAAAATCTATTTGTAAATTGCTATTTTCTCTTTTATAAGCAAAACAAATTAAAACAAATGAATTCTACAACAAAAAAATTGCAACCTTGAGATTTGTCGTAGTCAGATGCCAGTGTAACTGTTAATGGATCTCCAGTTGACGTATCGGAATACACCACACATCCTGGATCAGATGTATCCCTGTACAGTTAAAAACACATAGAAATGATGGCTGCACACTGCTTTAACAGGTTACGCATATCCACACACACAAAGTTCTTACAAACAATATTTTGTTTACAACTATCCCTCCAACTTCTGTTTTTCTTATAATTTCAGTGATCTGTGGTGGAGTTTCAACTCCCATGCATACAAAATCATTTATTCATGAGACAGACAATACAAAGAGAAGCTTGATGAATATGATTCACATATTTTCTTACTATATGATCCTGGTATATCCCCAAAAGCTAGTTAAATGAGAATGAACTGTGTAAACACTCTTGCCTCTGACACAAAATCCCTCTAAAATTAATTTTCTTCTTTTACTAATTCAGACAAAGACATATCTCAGATCATATCTCCTTTTCTTCCAGTTGACCAGATACATTTTATTTTTAATCTGTGCAGATCTACCACATTTCATCAAACACCTATAAAACTGTTATTACAAGTAGACTCAATTATTGTGCATGTCTTAAAATGTGTTCATCTGCAGAGAAAAAGAATACGGATTATGTATCCACGCCATCATCTGTATTTTCATGTCAAAACAGTATTTTCATGTCAAAACTAACAGTAACATGTATCTGCACAGAAACACTGTCTACACCCACATCCACTCACATACTGAATGGTCAGTCTAACATCTTCACAAAGGAATGACTTATTGATGTTCAACAAACAAATAACGTCTATGGTCAAACAAAGAAAAACAATCAAGAAAATCAACAGATCCATTCCTTGACAAGCAGGTCTTATGGATACAGCAGCAGACACATCATGATATTGTGATATTTTTTTCAGTGATCAAAGTAGGCAATGAGGAATATTTCGGAGTCAGATGAACAAGAACGCCAAGTATCCTGTGTTTTCTTCTTTTTTTTTTAAATAACCCACTAAAACATAAAGTAAATAGAATAGCTGTTAAGTTACAATATTGAAAAGCAACTCCTAGACTAGAAACACTTCAATGGATGTTGAGTGTTCACATCAAATCAATAAATGACAGAAGCTGGTTGTAGCTTTCTGTTGGATCTTATCTGCTTGTCAACACAGCTAGATGGAATATTGACTCTGATTACAAGTCTGAAGCCTACTCCATCAAAAGATTCACGCTTTTACTTTGGGTCTTCATATCCCAAAGTGATGACATATGACTTTCAACTCCAGTAAAAATTCATACACTGCCCCTGTGCTGCAAGCCAGAATCTCGATCATTTATGACCATTTTTCAAAATAAAGGGCATAGCCAATCATAATCATAATGTATGGAATGTCAAAAAGAAAGAGAAAAAAAAATTGAACCCTCCGGGACTATTCAAAGTATCTGGGTGTTCTTCCAAGTCTAGAATCACCAAAGCTCAAATCATCTCCATTCGCTGACGTTGACAATGTCCATGACAATGTATGATATGGAGAAGAATCAGGCTCAAGCTATTAAATTGTACTGCATGCATTATAAAACCCAAAGCCAAACGGTAACTGGGAGACAAGTCCCTACCCCTCTCCCTCAAGCATCAATCTTACATGGGGACTACTGAGTATGCCTACCCTCCAATGCCATATGGCTATGTTCCCTGAGACACTGGAGGAGTGGGTGTTTGTATTCCATGTGGCTATGTTCCTGAGATACTGGAGGAGTGGGTGTTGTATTCCATACATGTGGCTATGTACCTGAGACACTGGAGGAGTGGGTGTTGTATTCCATGTGGCTATGTACCTGAGACACTGGAGGAGTGGGTGTTGTATTCCATGTGGCTATGTTCCTGAGATACTGGAGGAGTGGGTGTTGTATTCCTAGCTACCAAGCTTGGCTGTAGCTCGCTTTTAATATCCCACAGCTAAGCAGTCACTGGGAGCAGTCACCCTTCTTGGTGATCTGGCAGCTCTTCAGTCGGCACTACCCAGGTAGACAGCCCGTTGTGTAAAAAGTGTGGATTGTAAAGCGCTTAGAGCTTGGTCTCCAACTGAGAATAGGTGCTATATAAGTATTCATTATTATTATTATTATTTCAATGTTAGTGCAAAACAGCTAGCAGCTG
>JADBJO010005352.1:150000-164655 GCA_016801955.1 Conus betulinus | reverse complement strand
CCCCCCCCCCCACACATAGACTAGTGCCTGCTGTTTTCTTCCTACCATGTGTATTTGCACGTGCGCCTCTGGGGACAAGCAAAAGTACATTTACTCCGTTGTTATCATTATTATTATTATTATTATCATTGACATTATCTTCAGTATTACTACGATTATTAGGACTACTACAGCTACTATATTCCTATTACTGGTACTGTCCTCTTAACTCCTCTTCTTCTCTTTCTATGTCAGTTAGAGTTAACATTACGACTACAGTTTCTATTATCATTACTGTTAGTGTTTCCTATTGTTACTATCATTATTGTTGTTGTTAGTAGTAGTATTATCATTATCTTTATTATTCTATAATAGTAATAGCGGTAGCGTGTTTCCTTTACTTGATCACCATCAACATCATCATCACCATCATCATCATCATCATCATGATTATGATCAGCATTATCATTATTATGTTTACTATTTCAACCCGTATTGTCTCCCCTTTAGCCTCATTTCCATACTGTAGCCTTCTTGTGCCCCAATTCGGAGAGATGAAAGACGGTCTCTCTACTTCCTTCGTTTACGTTGTCTTAAATATCAGTTTTCTTCTGCCTGAAGAAGAGAGCAGATAGGTCGAATCGCGTTCTGCTCGTTTTATCATTTGTTTATTCTTCCGTGTGGCGGCGGCAGGCAGCAGTATTTCTGTCTTTGCTCATTCCTCTGAGCTGAATGCAGAAGTCTGCACAGATTAGTCGTGGGAACTTCCTGTGATGTAACCCACACCCTCTGTGGACCAAGAACCGGCCACCCGAAATCAGTCGACTGTAAAATCACCACGTGTGCTGCACATGTGACCCATGGTTTAGTTTGTGTGTCAACGAAAAAGAAACTATAAAATTTTAGACAAATGTTAGCGTACCGCCAAAAAAAAAAAAAAAAAAAGAAAAAAAAAAAAAAAGTGGACATACGAATCACAAGGCAAAAACACGACGCGTTTCGACCTCTTAGGTCTTCTTCAGGCAAGATGCAAAACAATTAGGACAACGAAAACGAACAAGCAATCACTTATCATCTTCATTCACTTCAGCGCAAGATAAGTGATTCAACGCAACTAGATCTTGCAAAGAAAGCAGTTAAAGGAACGAATCAGTTTCCTGCTTCTTCCACACATTTTATGAATTAACTCTCTGAACATTCACATGATGATCACTGGTAGTGGTAAACGACAGCGTGAGTTTAAGAACCAATGTCACAAGCACGTGATTGGATTCAACACGTCCAGTTTCAAAAGTCAAGGAGTCCAGAGCATTTTTTGTGCACGAGTTACATGGCAACACAGAATGACCTATTGTACTTGATCCTAGAGATGTTGCATTAGTCAAACTATCGTGAAAACAGAACCTGGCTGCGCCCATTCAGGACTGAACATTGTATGGCATTACACGTGTCAATAGAGCAACGGCAATTATCAAGTCTTCAATCTTCCAGAGTTCTTCTAAGAAACTCGTTTGAAGAGAGGTAAGCTAGATCATGTTGCTTATAGCCCCAGCCTACCCGCCAAGGGCCATATCAGGGTTGTCACACCGCGTGAAAGTCAACTCAAGTCATATTTAAAAAAAAAAAAAAAAAAGTACTCATTCATACAGTCCTTTGAAATGCACCTTCTAAGAACACACCAGAAATTTTTTGTTAAAACTTGTTGTCTTTCTCCTGTACAATCTTATGCCAGATGAAAAAATGTTAATCTCCCCGAGAAACCCAAAGATCACATCAGGTGGGACGTCTTTGAACAAGGTTTTCATGGAGTCTGCTGTCAAGTAATTATGTCTCAACATCATGCAGGTCCCAACGCTCTAACAGAATGTGTTTCACTGTGAGTGGTACATGACATGGAACGCACCACAGAGCTTCTTCGCCTTAAAAGATAAGAATGGGTTGGAGAGAAGGTACGGTGAGATGACAAGGCGATCAGTCATATCGCTGACAAGGGAGGGACTCGAACACTAGAGTACTCCACCTGTACCCCAGGTAGGTGGCCACAGAGCACTCAACCGCCCCGTGCAGCCGGGGATCGAACTCACAACATTCCCGAACAGCACCTGATCTGCTAGCTTCAACTGCCCACTGTCCAGCTACCCCGGTCGAGCACAATAGTGAAGATACACACGACGTCCCCTTCCCCTCCGCTCCCTACCCTCATCCTCCAAAACACACACACACACACACACACACACACACACACACTCACCGCCCCGGTCTCCTCCAACCCGTCCCTCTCTCCCTTTCCTCCTCTTCCCCTGCCTTCCAGTCATAGTAGGTCAACATGACCGGTGGGAGAGCAAACGTCACCCGCCACATAGTATGTTAGTATGCTAGCTTCAAAAGCCGACAATAGCTGGGTTTTCCTCCAGGAAAACGGGGGTTAAACTATTTTCCCCTACAATAATAACAAATTTCCCTGTTTTCACAAAGGCTCCATGTCGTTTTCCCCGAGGAAAAACAGTTGTCATTGCTGTCATACGTAAGCACCACAACTGATTTTCCTGTTATCGTAGGGAAAACAGTTATTATCCCTCAGCGACCAAAAGGGAACAATTTTGACCCTCTGGATCACACCTATTCTCCTTATTTGCATGGCACTAATTGCAATATTAGCAATATCAATCTTCTTGGTTTCATTTATGTTTTCTTTCATCTTTTCTGTATTTGATTAAGCGCCATAAATAATCATTATTGTTCTTGTTATATTATTTTTCCTCTGTTTACTATTTTCCCTCAGGATAATAGCTTGTCCCCCCCCCCCCCCCTCCCCTCCCGCCGCCACCCCCTCCCCTCCCGCCCCCCCCCCCCCCCCTCCCCGCCCCCCCCCAGGAAAAAAAAAACAGCCAAAATCACCTTTAGATGCCAGTATGGCCTCATACTCAGTGACCCGCATTCCATGTACTCGCGTATTTCAAAGCACTGGACACTGGAGGGGGGGGGGGGGGGGGGGGGGGAGGCTGAGGGAGCAAGGCACTGGCAACTGTTGACCCCTGTCGGTCCTGACAGGTGAATACCAATTGCTCTCTCTACCAAATGGCAAGGAACTTGACAAAATTCGGTGACAGCATTGCCTAGTATAGCATCTCTCTCTCTCTCTCTCTCTCTCTCCGTGTGTGCAGTGTGTGTGTGTGTGTGTCTGTCTGTCTGTATGTGTATGTGTGTCTGTGTGTGTTTATATAAGTAGCCTGTAGATGCAGATAAAGATGATTGCTGTTTTATACGACTTGAGACGAACAAAGACATCTTTTTTCAGCCATAATCCCCTTTCCAACCGCCACCCCCCATTCCACCCCATGCACCCAAGAACACACAGCATCCTCTGATTGGTGGAGACACGCCGCTGGTATTTTTATCCCGGGTGTTGCCGCAATACAAGAGGTAGTCAGACGGGCGCGCGGGAGGAGAGGGCAAAGAGACTGAACCGCCAGTTGTGGCTAATTTTAAAAGTGCTTGCTCGCCTTCAAACTGGTCAAGATACGTTTCAGCCTATTTGACCGTTTTGGCCGACAGTGGTCAACACGTTGTCTGGACCTTGTCATGCTTTACTGGAACCACTGAAAGACGAGGAACCGGCTGACTTGCACATAGCGGTGACGGTCAAGGCCACAGGTTTTTTGTTTTTTTTTTTCACTTCTATTTTTGACTCCCGCCACGAGCGTTGCCCCTTTTGAACCCAACTGACATATATAATGTTATTTCGCTTTCGAAGAGACCGACGACCACCAATAAGCTATCCGTCTCTGCGTACTCTTTGTCCAAGATTGTGCCATTATCCCGACGTGGAAGTCTTGCACGGTCAACACATAATTATCACTCGGTGGATCTAAGTCATCAGGTGAACGAACGCAAGCCCAAACCGCCCGCTAGCAACGATGATGATGCGTGAATCACACAAAACGACGCTCTACCACGAATAATGTACCAAGACTTGAGTCTCGTCTCTACTTCTAGATCGAGGGTGCAGAGATGTTCGTGCGAGTGATCAGACCAGTTAATGAAAAAAAAAGAGAGAGGGCGGAGATGTTAGCCGAGTGACCGGAGTAATAATTCCACTCGCTATCACATTTGGGAGTGTAAACGTGTTCCAATGTGTGATAGCAAGCCTCTTCTCCAGCAGTTGACTTGTGTCAGTGTGACACGCAGACAAATGGTGTTAAACGCACACGCATGCGCTGTAGGGAGAACCTTGTAACGTCTGCTCGAAGTTGTTGGGGCGGGGCGGGGATTGTAGAGGAGAGGAGGAAAGGGAGGGAGAGGAGAGGAAGGGAAGGGCGGGGGGGGGGGGGGGGGCCCGAACTAATAGTTCGACCGGCTGTGTTTTTGTGGCGACACCGCGGGCGGGACTATCGGAGTGAGAGAATACTACTGTGTGTGCCAGTAACTTCACTACTTGTAGTGGACATTTTCCCAGCGAAATGCCGTTCACAGGTGACTGACTCTCTCTCTCTCTCTCTCTCTCTCTCTCTCTCTCTCTCTCACACACACACACACACACACACACGCAAACTTTACTGCATTACTCCTGTGCGTGTGGACATAAGGAAATATTTCGAATTTATTTGTTTTTGTTAACCTTTGATTTGATATATACTAGGAATGAATGTGTAACTATTTGTTTGAGGGAAAGGAAGAGGGAAATGTCATTGTTCTGTTACCTCCTTGTCAAAAGACCTCTCTTTGGTAATGACAATAAAATATCAAAGTGTTAAAGTGTCCATCTCTCTCTCTCTCTCTCTCTCTCTCTCTCTCTCTCTCTCTCTCTCTCTCTCTCTCTCTCTCAGAATGTATCTAAATAGCATCGAGCCCTCAGGCCATTCTCTTGCTATTAGCAAGAAATGGGGGAAAAAAAAAGAGAAGAAGATTTTTAATTCAGCCAAGTATGATTTGAAGTAATGCATTCCAAAGGAAAGAAAGACAGTAACATCCTTATTTATTATCTTGTGCTGTGTATTTGTAAACTGTTCCCTTTTTTTCAGTTTTGACATAGCCTAAGAGCTGTTTATAGTGTTTATGCAGTCCACTTCAAGTATGAGGTCTTGGCTAAAGAAATGTGTTGCTCTCTCCCTCACTCTCTCTCTCTCTCTCTCTCTCTCTCTCTCTCTCTCTCTCTCTCTCTCTCTCTCTGTGTGGCTTTAATCTAAAGAAAATATTTTTGTTTGTACTCTCTCTCTCTCTCTCTCTCTTCTCTCTCTTTCTTCACTTCGCTTGAGAGCCTACATGAGTAACAGTAATACAGCCTACTTATATTTCGGAAGAGTGGGATTCTTGTACGTACGAGAACTTTCGGGTCTACTGTGCTTGTTAATCTTTGAAAGAGTTTGGGACTGTTCACCTCCATTCGTCTGAGTTTCACTTAAGGTTTACAGCTTGTAAAGATCCTGCCAGTTAATTTAAGGCCAAGAATGCATTGTTCTGTATAGCACACAAGCTACATGTTGTAAAGAACTCTTTCCTAAGAACTGCTCATAAAACATTTTGATACATGAGACCAGCCTGCTGTGAAATTAGGATAAGACATTTGGGGGTCAGAACAAGCGGCTGGTCATCGTGAGTCATTTCATTTCCTTCGCTATTAAGTATCGTTAGCGTGATTTGATTTATGGTGAAGTAAGTAGATTTCTTATTACGTGAAGGCTGGTCTCAGCAAAGAAGATTGAAAAAGCCCGCAGCATCAATGAAAATAAGCCGAAATTATAAATCAATGAAAACAAGCCAAAATATAAATCGGTGAAAACAAGCCAAAATTAAAAATCAATTAAAACAAGCCCCAAGTACAATTCAGTGAAAAAAAAGCCAAAATCATAGATGAATTAAAAAAAAAAAAAAAAAAAAAAAAACAGGCCCAAATATAAATCAATGAAAACAAGCCCAAATATAAATCAGTGAAAACAAGCCAACATAAATCAGTGAAAACAAGCCAAAATGTGAATCAGCAAAAAACAAGCCAGAATAGAAATCAGTGAAAACAAGCCAAAATATGAATCGGCGAAAACAAGCCAAAATATAAATCAGTGAAAACAAGCCCAAACATAAGTCCATTAAAGCAAGCCAAAATATGAAGAAGAAGAAAAACACACAAAAATGACGTGAAATCACACTTGTTTATTACAATCACAAAACACACAAGTGAATTTTCGACAAAATAAGACTTCAGATTCAGGCTTTTAAGCGGGTTTGATTCTGGTGCTCCTTTGGAGGTGTAGAGGATACAAGAGAAAGAACGTTGACTGATCTTAACAAACATTTGTGACTCGTTCCTTACTGTTTTTTTTGTGTGTACGTGTTTGTTTGTTTGTTTGTGTTTTTTTTTTTGCAATTGAACTGGTAGAATGCTTTTTGTCTAGTATGTCTTTATGTGTGTATGTCATTATTTCTTTACCTCCCCTCCCCACCCCCCTTCTTGATTTTGCATTCTTTCATATGCGTTTTGTTAATATTTGTATTTGTTTGCTGTTATAATTGGAAAAAAACAATTTAAAAATTTTCTTTTTGATATTAACAAACAAAGTAATGTGGAACATTTTTTCAGAAAATAAACGAATTCCTCATTTTTGCCTTGATCCATAATGGACACAGTCAGGATTAAATACAGACTCAAGTATCTTCAAATTGAGGAACAGCTTATGCGTCCTTGCCAAGTTTTGTTTGTTGCTAAATGTAAAGTAGCACTTTTATTCCAGCCTGAAACAAATGACGAAATTAAACATTGACAATGGAGAGTGGTATTTTCTGGGCATCCGTGTATTTTGAATTACGCTAGTTTTGGATATTCTAAAAAAAAAAAAAAAAAAAAAAAAAAAAAAATTTATTGTCAATGCTTCCCATGTCACATTTTTACAAATTCTGTTGTCCTTATATCTCTTTTTCTGCTGCCAAGTTCAGTCTGTAAATTATGACTGCATCAACAGAATTTATTCATGAAGGTATGTGTATGTGTCTGAAGGATGATAGATACACTGTTTCACGTAGAACAATTGTGTGTGTGTGTGTGTGTGAAAAACAAATATTTGTCGCTTTCCTGTAGTAACTTGCGTTCACGAATGGACATAGCTATCTCTGAAGATGTGTGATGTTCCTCCAAAGAATCCTCTGTGGTATAACGACTGGGAGTTCCAACACAGTCAACCCTGCCTTCATTTCTCAACATCCTTAACGCAGCTTAACAGTAAGATAAGGCTGTTATCTGAGCGTAATGTGGATCAAACAAAATACGTTTGACTATTAATTTTTACCACCTGCACTGCAAAGAAGCTTGACCACAAACGAATCACTTTCACATTTCTGCTCTTGACAAAAATGTTAACAGGAAATAAAACTGAAAAATGAAACGTTACATGAGGTAAGGTAATGTTGCTTACAGCCCAGCCGACCGCAAAGGGCCATATCAGGGCTGTCACCGCGTTGAAATGTTACATGATGCAGGGAACAGTAAACAGTAATTGCGTTTTCGTAACAAGTAGGGTAACTCTTGCTCCCATGATGAAACCAGTACAGGCCCATAACTCCAGAGGAATGCTCCTTGCGACACCGAATCTCCTTCCCAAAAACGACAACATAGAGCACACAGAACAAGCAAGGAGAGACATAAGCTGTTAGGAAATAAACCTGTGTCTCCTAAGCGTATATTATTCTCTATTGTTCAAAGGTATTGTGATGGGAAGGAGTGGATGGTATGGTCATCCTCAAATGGAAGGACTCGATGTGTTCTCTAATAAAAAAAAAAAATTAAAAAAAAAAAAAATTTAAATTAAAAAAAAAAATAGAGCAGATTTAAATCAAAATTCACCTCCACGCTCTCTCATACTTATCATGGAAGGAGCAACTTTCCGATACTAGCCATTAACAGAAAATGTTTATTCTACTCGGGACTGATGAAAAGGTACTCGAGAGGTTCAGTAGTAATGTATCCGACGCTTGTGCACTTAAACGTGCTTGTGCTCCGAGTGGCCGACAGAATCAGAAATATTGGGTCACGCCACAAAGGACTGTTCAGTCTTATCCCGTAAGGGTGAGTCAGTGGGGTTCGACTTCGATTGTATTCAGTAGATCTGATGTATGCATATTCTCCTTCTTCTTGTACAGGCTTTTAGCGACAGAGACATAGCCATTTCGTTCAGAACATTCTGTGATATGATTGCTATGGTCATTGTGATATTGTTCCTTTTACTGAATATGATAAAGCGTCACGTGTATTCGTTCAAGAAAGTGGCACATATGCTCAATATCCCTTCATAAAGGGATGAGGCCTGTATGATTAACCCTCATTCATTCATTCATTCATTCATTCTTTTTTCTTCTTTCTTTCTTTCATCCATCATTTATTTATGCACACACTGTTTCTGTATGTATGAATGTATGTATGTGTGTGTGTGTGTGTGTGTGTGTGTGTGTCTCTCTCTCTCTCTCTCTCTCTCTCTCTCTCTCTCTCTCTCTCTCTCTCTCTCTCTCTCTCTCTCTCTGTGTGTGTGTGTATGTGGTGTGTGTGTGTTCGCGCGCGCGGACCTGTGTGTGTGTGTGTGTGTGTGTGTGTGTGTGTGTGTGTGTGTGTGTGTGTGTGTGTGAAAAGCAAGTATAAGGACGAATTTATTGAAATAAAAAAGAAGAAAGTAAAAGAAAAAAAAGAAAGGGGGAGAGGGTATGAGAAATTTTGAAAAGCAAAAGCCTCAAGGCCTATTCGTAAATTATTCATGGCACAAAGTCGAAAAAAAAAACTAAGGTCACAAGTGTCGTGTGAGCCTGTTTTTTTGTTTGTTTGTTTGTTTTGTTTGTTTGTTTGTTTGTTTTTGGGGGGTAAAAGTAAAGACAAAAATTATTCAGACGACACAAGCCCTGGAGATTACGATGATGTCTTTTTCTTCATCATGTGCCAAGTAGAAATTTCGCCGCGCTCTGTATGACCCTAAGACTGAAAATGAAGTTATCTTAGCAACAGGAACTCGAAACTGAATAATGTACGCGCAGCTGACCAAATAACAAATTTGTTCTAGAGTCCACAGTAACAACGTGTGTGCTCTGTTCACAAAATAGTTTGACAGTTGGATTCCTGTGCCTGTGACCGAGTTGTACCCTCACCGCTCAGTTCACGTTTCACTTGGTTTGGTTGATTCAAGGCTTAGTCAGTCCACCCCCCCCCCCCCCCCCTCCCCCCCGTAGCCCAACGCCCACCACGTCTCCCTGAGTGTTCTACTTTCTAACAGCATAGACTGTGTGTGTGTGTGTGTGTGTTTTGTGTCGTGTGGTGTGTGTGTGTGTGTGTGTAAATGAACCTTGGCTTCGTATGGCCGGAGTTGAGGCCATATGTCGAGATCTCGGGCTTCCCTTCCACTTCCTCCATCTCCGGTTTACCACTACTCCTTTCCGTCTTGCGACTGCAGCATGTGTGTTTGTGTGTGTGTGTGTGTGTGTGTGTGTGTGTGTGTGTGTGTGTATGGGGGGGGGGGGGGTCATGTATTTGAAGATTATGCTTACACTGGTGAAAATCTCCCTCCAAAATAAGGGAAAGAACTGGTGGGGAGTTCAATTCTCAGTTGAACATTTGAATGCTGGCTCAAATTTGCGGTAGGGCTCAAAACGCTTACGTGATGTGTTTTTGAGTTTTAGTGTAAAATGCTGTTGTGGCGTATGGCCACTGCAGCATGTAGGGGGGTCGGACCTGCCTTCGTTGTGTCTGACAAAATGTACCTCTCTCCCAGTTACCATGCTTCATTTCAACTGTTCCAGTTATCACAGCCGCGGTCCCGTTCACCTCCATGTTTTGTTTCTACAACCGTCCACCGAACAAGAAGAATTAAATAAAAAAAAAAAAAAAACCTTCTGGTGTAAAATTCATTTATCGCTTCCCGGACTTTTCAAAGACATGCAAAAATTGTGAGGCTCTCTCCTTAGTGTAGGAGACTTTGTTGTTCATTTTTTTTTTATATTCACCAACACTGTTCTGAACAAGGGCCGAAATACTCAATACCATTAGCATGTGTAATCTTAGCCAGTATACTGCCAAAATGCGCAATACGTTTAATCTCAGCCTGTACATTGCCAAAACACTCAGTACTGTTGGCGTGTTTATTCTCATCTAGTCTGTGACTAAACCTACTCACTATCGTGGTCACATTGTCGATCTCGTGTGTACATATAAACGATGACTGTC
This sequence comes from Conus betulinus, assembly GCA_016801955.1. Lineage (NCBI taxonomy): Eukaryota > Metazoa > Mollusca > Gastropoda > Neogastropoda > Conidae > Conus > Conus betulinus. The sequence continues at coordinate 154,487 of JADBJO010005352.1, read as the reverse complement.
TCATTAACAGGCCGACTGTCGTTGACCGCCCTATCTATCTTCTGACCATTATCGTGTGACTTGTCATCTGACCCTTACCAAATTCCCCCCCCCCCCCCCCCATATCTGCTCTCAGGTGCGCTGACTGACCGCTGTACATATAGACACCTACCTCTACGTCGGACCACCTGTCTGACCTCTATAGATATATAGGCGTCTATATGGCTGAGGGGTATACATGTCCCTTCAGAGCCCGTTGCTAATCAGTTGTCCACTATCTAGTGCGTTGTGCTCCATCGACACGCCCCATCAATTTGACGTCTGACCACCAATCGCCCTCTGTTGTCTTAGTACGACTCTAGGGGACCGAAGTGCCTCAGGTTAAGCGGAAGAGGAGGAGAGCTGAGAGACACTGGCCACATCTCATTCTCTGGCGCTTGTGTGTGCCCCTGGTCTGATTGTTATAGCAGAAAAACGTTTCTGGTGGCTCACAATTCCGTTACTGACTTTGTTGATAATGTAAAGTGTGTGTGTGTGTGTGTGTGTGTGTGTGTGTGTGTGTGTGTGTGTGTGTGTGTGTGTGAGAGAGAGAGAGAGAGAGAAAAGTGAGTGTGTGTGTGTGTGTGTGTGTGTGTGTGTGTGTGTGTGTGTGTGTGTGTGTGTGTAAAATCCTGCTTGCACTGCATCCAAACAATTGTTCGCTATTAACCTTCTTGGAACGGTAAATAGCATTTCGCTTCCTACTCTACTCTCTGCATGAACTCTCCTCAGAAATGGTCAGACGTCTCCACTGACAAACATATCGTTAATTCTCCAGACACTTGACTCTTAATGTTCCACCATTTTCACCTCCCGCAGAACGTGAGTTCGGTGATCCAGATTTAAAATTTTTTTTTTTTTTTTTTTAGCCTGTCTCAAAGAAGTTTGTGAAGAAAGTGTGTCTGTCACTCTGAGGTGTTGTCCGAAATCCTGTGACCTTGATCCAGTTCCATCCTCCCTGTTATTCGGATGTCTTGACGGTTGACGGCTGCTGCATGATGTTAATTCTTCCGTGTTGTCTGGTTTGTTTTCTGGAAATGACTTAAACCCCCCATGTCACTCGCCCACTCATCAGAAAACCTCCTATGGATCCTAATTATTTGAAAAATTATCGGCTTCGCCACATTGTACCATTGTTATTATTAATTTTTCTGTATTGTCTGGCTGTTTTCCTGAAATATTTAAATCCCCTGTCACCCGCCTACACAACACAAAACCTTCTTTGGATCATAATGATTGGAAAAAGTATCGGCTTTGCCGCATATTATTCTTGTGATTAATTCTTCTGTGTTGTCTGGTTGTTTTCCAGAAATATTTAAATCTCCTGTCACTCGCCTACACATCAGAAAACCTTTCTGGATCATAATTATTTGAAAAATTATCAGCTTAATTAATCATTTTTTCATCATACTTTTGCTGAGAGAGCTTCACTGGCTGCCGGTTAAATGACATTATCCGTGCAAACTAGCTACTCTTGCATTCTGTTTCTTTGATGGTTCTTTTCCACCATACCTGTCCTCTATGTTCTGCACATAGCCGTCACGTGCTCTCCGTTCTTGCAGTCAGGAACTCCTGAAGATACCAAAGCGAAATGGAAAATCGTTAGGTGAGCGTTTCTTCAGCTTTGCTGCTCCAATGGTTTGGAACTCACTGCCACCCACTTTTCAAAACCAGCCCCCCCCCCCCCCCCCCCCCCCCCCCCCCCCCCCCCCCTGTTTTCGAAGCACAGCTAAAAACGTACATTTTCCGCCAAGCATTTTGAACAATGGTTGTTCCACTTTGTGTGTACATGATACGTTCTCTGGTAGGATAGTTGTTATTATGTGAATGAATGAAGAGTCTGGATGGTGCATGAAAACGCAGTGAGTAGTTTTCAACTAGAATTGCGCAATACGAATGCGATTTATTTATTCGTTGTTATTGTCATTATTACGATTAACATGATAATATCGAAATTATTATGATTTTTATTATTATCATTATTGTTGTTGTCGTTCTTGTTGTTGTTTGTTATTATTGTTGTTGTTGTTGTTATCATCATCATCATCATCATCATCAGTACAAGTGGCAGTAGAATTAGTAGTCTTCTTCTTCCTATTGGTATTATTATTGCTATTATTATTATCATTATCATCATTATCATTATAAGTTGTTTTCACTCGCTAAACGAAACTGAAATGATCAAATGACGTCATTGTGCAGTGAGTGACCGCCAGTGTGTGTGTGTGTGTGTGTGTGTGTGTGTGTGTGTGTGTGTGTGTGTGTGTGTTATAAAAACTGTATCCTAACAGCAATGATTTTGGACAAGTAAGCACCTGTGCGTTAACAACAGAATCGGGGTGGCAAACCCACCCTGTTGTATATAACACAGTCGCTGGCCCTGAGTTGAAGAGGAAGCACAGACAGGCAGAGCCACAATTGATCTCATTGCAGTTTACATTCTGTCAACAGATTTGCTGAAACATAGTTGATATTGGAAAGACTTTTTTCCCCGAAGTTGACGTATGGCTGCCTTAATGGCGGGATTTTAAAAAAAAAAACACGGTAATTCACACAGAACTCCACTCCCTTTGTTGGGTAGATGGGATTAATCCTTGCCTTTCTATACAGGGAGTGTCCGCAGGAGTATCAGCCTGCGTGCGCAGAAGAAGAAGAAGAAGAAGAAGAAGAAGAAAAAGAAGAAAAACTTTTATTTCACTCATCTCCTGTTTCCAGTGCAGCTACTTGCACTACAGGTCAAGCTTTGAATTTTCCTATAAAGTGCTGGAACGAGCCGAAAAGTGTATCGATTGTAATGAACCATGCAGCATAAACAATAATGGCTTCTCCCTGGTCCAAAGAAGCAATCGAAGTTCTTATTCTCCCCACCATTTTTCTTTCTCCTAGTGCTCGTCACCGGGCATCCGGGTACCTGGCCAGTCACGTGGTGCAGCAGCTGCTGGAAGCGGGTCACGTGGTACGCGGCACGGTGCGCAGTCTCCAGGACGGGGCCAAAGTTCAGCACCTGCGCGATCTTGCCCCTGAGGCGGCGCGAGACACAACTTGCAGCTGCTGGAAGCCGACTTGCTGGACGGCGATTCTTGGCCGTCGTGAGTCTTCACACACACACACACACACACACACACACACACACACACACACACACAAATGGAGCGGGGGGGGGGGGGGGGGAGAAAAAAGTTGGGGTGAGGGGGTTGTGGGAGAGGCTGGGGGTGCATTGGGGGAGGGGGGGGGAGAGAGAGAGAGAGAGAGAGAGAGAGAGAGAGAGAGAGAGAGAGAACAAGGATTTAGATTTTAGTCTGAGCCTATTCTTTCAGTCTGTCCTTGGTGTACGACAGAGAGAGAGAGAGAGGAGGGAGAGAGAGAGAGAGAGAGACAGAGAGAACAAGGATTTAGATTTTAGTCTGAGCCATTCTTTCACTCTGTCCTTGGTGTATGAGAGAGAGTGAGAGAGAGAGAGAGAGAGAGAGAGAGAGAGAGAGAGAGAGAGAGAGCTATCAAGGGTTTAGATTTTAGTCAGAGCCTATTCTTTCACGCTGTCCTTGGTGTATGAGAGAGAGAGAGAGGAGGGAGGGAGAGAGAGAGAGAGAGAGCAACAACAGAGATGCCATCCAGACAGATAGAGGTTATCCGATAAGAATATATCATCGAGGACTTCTGATGCAGCACACACCACAACAATGTAACAATTTGGTTCATGCTCCTGTAGAATGAACGAAAAAGTTTAGATTTGTGATATGTAACAGATTTAACATTTTCCGCTATATTTTCAGTGGATAATGGGGGCGGAAATTGTTACATTTTTTTGGTGAAGAGTGCTGCATGGTTACATTTCACTTATCAGAGTGCTACATTTTTGTGAAGACTGGTGCATGGTTATACATTTCACTGATCTCAATGCCTCAATTGGACATTGGTAAAATAAGCTAACAGCTAATAATCATTGCGAAGACCGTACATACTCCTTTCCATGACACGGATTGTTTACTGTTGGATTGATGTTGATGTGTTTCTGTGTGTTCTGACTCCCAGTTTAATGAAATTTACCTGAGGGAATTTTTTCGGCCAGCTACTGCCGGTCTTCATCAGCCCAGACTGACTGGTAGTTGTGATGGGTGTTGGTGTTCTCTGAGTTGTCATCTCTGGTGGAGTGATTGGTGTTCAGCACACACGCTTGTAAATGGAGGGCAGGTCATAGCCACAGTCTCTGTTCAAGCTTGGTTGTTGTTTTTTTTTTCTCTCCCCGATTTCTATTGCTTGTTTCACTTTCCTTTTTTTAGTGAACTGTGATTCAGCTGCAATTATGGTGGCTTGAATCTTGTTGGTATGGTGGGTTGTTGTTGTCAGATGTTCATAATATGCAGAAGAAGTTTTGGAAGTGTGTTGATTTAGCCTTGTTTTCAAAGGCCGACCAGTTTCTCCAATATAGTCCTCACTGCACTCCTCACATTGAATGTGATACACCACAC
>JADBJO010005352.1:122500-132500 GCA_016801955.1 Conus betulinus | reverse complement strand
CCTTTCCCCAATTTGGAAAACTAGATTCTGAAAGGTTTATATTGATATCCTTGCCTGTATAGTGCTGTGATTCTTTAAACAGAGTTTTATTTCAACATTGTCACAAATGTTACAATAGTAAATGAGACAGGGCAACAAGAAATACTTATATAAAAGCCCTATCTTATGAGCGAATGCACACAATGAATTTGCGACGGACATCTGAACAGCAAAGCATTTTGTTATAGCAATGTGAAGTTTCAAACAGGAAAAAGAAAAACAAAAAAAAAAACAAAATAAAAACCAAGTATAAATAAACAATCAAACAGAACCCGACAACAGGAGTGAAAAAATAAATGATGGAGAGGTAATAGAAAAGTACATAAGTGTGACGAAAGTGGAGGTGTATGCCAAGTTATACATAAAAGAGGGCAATCAGTTTCTATAACTGAATATCAGTTCGCGGGACAGTCAGTTCATGAGTCTTGTCAATAACATGTCAGGACACAATTCTAAATGTTAACTAAGCTCTATTGAGAATGCAGACTAGTGACTATGAGAAAAGAGAAAGACACCATAGCAGCAGGTCAACAAATCCATATATGTACGCCCGATGTGACCAGAGGGGCAGTTGAAAATAGTCTTAGGAATTATCTTGCAAATCAAAACGCTTTGTTAGAGAAATAAATTTGTGAACAATTTAAAAAATATGAATATTAGTTTCCATGTTGAAAGAACCATTACCAAATAACAAATTACGAACAGAAATCAGTTCTCTAGGAAGGCTGTGGATGGTGTTTTTGTTCGATGTATAGTGTACAAAGGGCAGTACAAGAGGAAGTGTTCGGCAGTTTCTTGGGGATAAGTACACGCACATGATGGATCGTTATGAATGTGGCGATTGTACAGGTCATAATTTAGTTCACTCATTTCAAGCCTGAGTCGACAGTGAATTATTTGTTCCTTTCTATTTCCGTGGTAGTAGTAAGGTGGGACAAAAGTGTCTGCAGAGGAAAGGTAGTGTTTGAGGTAGCTGAGAGACTGGGTTTTGTTGAATAGCAGTAGGAAGGGTATTCCAGATGGATACAGTTGAAGGGAAAAAGGATCTGTGGTATATATAGTGCTGTGATTCCGGAAAAAGGAAATGTTGTAGTGTTAGATTCCGGAAAAGGGATGTTGTAGTGTTAGATTCCGGAAAAGGGAATGTTGTAGTGTTGAAGAAAGAATATGCTGATGTTTGTCCCAAGTTCTAGTGGAATGTGATGTGGCTAATGAATATGAATGTAGTCGTGATAGTAATGAATAGTAGCCATGATAATGAAGGTAGTTAATCAGTTTCCCCCAGGTAGAAGTGTTCCCTGGACTGAAGGGGACTGGCTGCCACTGTCTAAGGGTCGGGGCCGTTGCTGTGTCTACCTCCTTGTTCTCCACCCTGTGTCGGTGTTGAGAGGCCGGCCTGAGCGCCGCCAACTACCCTACCTGCCACTGTGCCCGGGACCGACTACCCGATGAGCCAGTTGGGCTGAAGACGCCGCCGCTGCTGCCAAACCAGAGCGCCGCTCCCGAGTTTTGAACCAGCGACCTGTTGGCTAGACCGTCGCTGCGTTCTGCGTGTTTGTGTGTGTAGCCACAGCTCCTGTGTGAGACTGTCGCCTTGTGTCGCCAGCAGAGACGCCGTGAGTGTGCTAGTGATTTTTGAGCCAATGCTCTATGAAGTTCTGTAAGTCTTGTGTCGGACTTGTCGCTGCAGACGTCGTCTTCATCTTCATCGTCTCGTCGTCTTCGTCCTCTTCATCGTTTCGTCGTCGTCATCGTCTACGTCGTCGTTGGAATCAACAGCGCTAGTAGATAGCCTTACATATAGATATATTTTATGTGTACGCCTTATGGTTGGCGTGCCGACCTATTGATGTTATTGCATTTTATATATGTTTGCCTGATGGCTCGGGCAGCATAAAACAAGAGTGTTGTTCTGTTGCCTGGCTGTCAATGTTCGGGTGAGTGGGTGTGTGTATATGCATTGGAAAAAGTCGTGCATGCATCCATAATTTCTGTGTAAGAGTCAGACAGTCAAACACCCGCAGACACGACCCATTCCACCCGTAACAAACGTTTTTCAGTATACATCGGGTTTTGTTTAGCTTTGTTTTCTTTTTCTTTTTCTTTTTTTCGTGTAATATCCCTAAGTTGTGAAAACACATTAACTGAAAGACTATTGTCATCTCTCAATATCGCAGACTCCCACAAAACTTAAAATACCTCAGGGAAACACCTGGGTGGTCCTTTTGATTATGAATTTACACATATACTGCTCAAAACAATTGAAAGGCCACTACCACTTTTTAGGGTACCTTGTTTGACTTTTTTTTTTTTTCAATAACACGGCACTGCACCCACCCAAACTTACTGAATTTGATCAGTCAACTTGAATTTGATCAGAAATCAACTCAGTCTGTGTCATGCACATCACAGCGGTGAACTGAAATGTGCACATACTGCACGAAAAAAAAAAAGGTGCAAATCAAACAGGCCTGTGCAACAGAGCACATCTGAACTGCAGGAATACTGCAATGCACGTGCAACCCATGTCTTATCTGAACACAGGTCAGCCAGTTTTGAGAGACTGGTGGGCATTTATGCCTGTGTTTACGGCACTTTTGCAACCATGCCTCGGAGACAACGACTGAGTCAGGATGACCAAGGGCGGGCAAATGCGTGGCTTCAGGAGGGCGTGGGGGTGCGAGAGGTTGGTCGTCGACTGTCAGTCGCCCATTCAGTCATTCAGACTTTGAGAGACCGCTTCAACCAGACAGGAAGTGTTGCTAAGCGAAGACGTCCAGGACGCCCAAGGTCCACCTCCAGGCAGCAGGACAGGTTTGTTGTTCTGTCGGCTCTGAGGCAGAGAACGGCCACTTCCAACACACTCAGGAGGGCAGCTGCAAGCAGCCGGCAATGTCACCGTCAGTGACCAGACCATTCGGAACCGGTTGAGAGAGGCACACCTGCACTCAAGACGACCAGCCGTCCGTCCTGTCCTGACACCAGCTCACCGTGCTGCTCGTTTGGCTTGGGCCCAGCGTCACTTAGCGTGGACCAGAGATCAGTGGGCAAGAGTATTGTTTACTGACGAGTCCCGCTTTGCCTTCTCATTTCATGACGGCAGGAACCGTGTCTGGCGGTGGCAAGGAGAACGCTATCACGATGGTCTCGTGAGCGAGCGTGATCGCTATGATGGTGGATCCATAATGGTGTGGGGAGGGATGGCACGGAACTACAGAACCCCCCTGCACATGGTGCAAGGCAACCTCAACGGTGTGGGCTACAGGGATGGCATCCTGCAGCCCCTTGTGCTGCCAGCGCTGCAAGGTATTGGACCAGGCGCGGTACTTCAAGACGACGCCAGACCTCACAGGGCTCGAGTCGTCAACAACTTTCTTCAGCAGCAACACGTGATCCACATGGACTGGCCAGCCTGCTCACCGGACCTTTATCCAATCGAGCACCTATGGGACGTGCTGGGCCGGCGACTTCGAAGCAAAACCCCCCGCCAGTTGACCTCAACCAGCTGTTCCAGTTCCTTGAGCAGGAGTGGCAGGCAATACCCTAGATGACTCTGAGGACTCTGACTCAATCCATGAGGCAAAGGTGCATCGCGTGCATCCACGCAAATGGCCGACACACGTTACTGACTGTGTTTTTGTGTATCTCTGGCGTTCTGACTTTTGAAAAAGATGGGTAGTGGACTTGAAAGTGACAAAACATGCTGTTCAAATAAATTTTGTCATTAATCTGTGTCATTGATGTTTTGATTAAAGGCTGAAGTAAAGTTCGAAAGCATTGTTTTGGGTTGTTTCCGTTCTGTTGTGAAATAGCGAGAGAGTTTCCAAGTGGCCTTTCAATTGTTTTGAGCAGTATATTTGAAGGAAAACGAAACAGAAATATTATAAACGAATTTCTGGAGTATTTCGACGAAAAATTGACACCTATACATATCATGTAAAAGAGATTAATGGAGATGATTCGATATTAGATTCAACGGACTGTGGTTCTTGCTTGCCAATAGACCACTTTGATTTGACTTTGAAAAGATTCACACTTCAAGATTATGTGCAAAAGTACTAGCCTCGACGTACTTAACGCAATAGCCAATGGGCTTTTAACATATTATTAAACGCATACTACACAACCATAAGACTGTAAAATCTTAAAGACATTATTCCATGTAAGAAATATGTAATTTTCTAAATGATTACTGCTTTGTCCCTTCTCATTGAGGCTTTAAGTGAAATGAACTCAAAATAAGAAAAACTAGGAAACAATAGAAACTTTATTTAAAAAAAAAAAATCTTTAATATGTCTTCTTATGAAATAATTCACATTTCTTAACTTTTTCTCTCTTTTTTTAACATTCTTATTTGCTTTTATTGTTATCAGCATACAAAAAGAAAAACGAAAAAGCCAAACAGAAAAAAAAAATAACAGCAACAGTCATAACGAGATGTTAGTTAGGTATAAAGCAAGCAAAAAGAAAAAAAAGCAAACAAACAAATAAGCAAACAAACCATGCACACACACATGGAAAGAGAGAGAGAGAGAGAGAGAGAGAGAGAGAGAGAGAGAGAGAGAGAGAGAGAGAGAGAGAGAGAGTTTCAGCATAGCATCGTTATGTATAAAACGCATGGTTACTTATTGACAAACATAGGACAGTGCTTTAAGAAATATACGTAAACCTGTATACATCATATTATTCTAATACTAGTACCCAAAAGAGATGTATACATGCGTTTGATGAGAAAAAAATCCTAGATAAATCAGCATGCATACAGAAAAAGTATAAGAAAGACAGACGGATAGGCAGACAGACAGACTGACAGACAAGCAAAGAAACAAGAAGACAGAATGGTTTGGGGTCGCAGCAAGTGATGATAATGTATGTTTTCATCATTAGGTACATTTATCTCTCGAGTGTCAATATACAGAATATTTCAGCAGCATACAAGGGCCACACAGGATATTCTCAGCAAGAGATCAAAACAAAACAAAACAAAACAAAACAAAAAGGGGGAAATGATATTTAATTAGTCTAGTAATTGTTGTTATATAATGCATTATGCGCATTTTTAATATTAATGCAGAAGAGACACGTTCCACAGACGTTAACTAAAGCAACTAGGTATTAGAAATCAAAGATTCATATGCAAGCCATCTGGCATGAAAATCCATGTAGTTCATGGTTAAGTATGAGTTATATTTTTCAATTCTATATCTATAGTTAAATTTTTTTCAAGAAAACTAGTGCTTGTGGAAGACTGCTCATAACTTACACTTAGGCATATATATAATTAATGTTCCATTCCGTATGCTTTTATGCACTTTGTTCGACTGATTTTTTCTTCCTTTTTTTTTTTTTTTTTTTTTTTTTATTCCACACAAACTTGTAACATATTTCTGGCATGTTTGAAAGAAAACACCTGGTAGGTTTGGTAGAAACAGCCAAAAATGAGTCAGCTTTGAAAGAATGATGGATTTAAAAATTGCTATTCTACCTAGGGGGTATCTGGCATTCTACCCACATTTTGAACAAATGATTTACGCCTGCAAGTCTTTCTGCGTAGTTTATTTCTACGCAATTTTTCAAGTCGTTTGTGAACTATATACCACGTATTCGAAATTTTTGTGGATTCCAGATAATTTCTAAGTGGTCCGTGTAGTAGTGGTTTTGAGTGTTTTTTACACTTCCAAGCCAAACTGCGCTCGTTTTACTCAAATTCATATGAAGACCTGAGACACAGTCAAATCTAAAAGAACTTCAATACAAGTTTCAAAAATTTCTAATCCCCTGCAAGTAAAAAAACTCAGTATTATCAGCATACTGAGACATCTTAAATTCAGTTTCATTCATTCTAAATCCCCGAATGTCTCGAGTTTCCCTGACCATAATGGCTAATATTTCGACACAAATCACGAACAGATATGGTGAAATTGGGTCTCCTTGTTGACATCCTTTTTTAATATCGAACCAATGTGAAATCTGTCCGTTTACAATAAAACAAGCCTCGATATTTTTGTAGAATGTGCTTATCCATCTCTACAAATATCTTTTTGGAAACCAAATGCTTTTAGGACTTTAGACATCAATTCCCAATTAATCGAATCAAAGGCTTTTTCAAAGTCTATATTTAACAACAAACCAGGCAGGTAATTTTCATTTGAATAGGATATAAGGTGAAATATCCATCTTATATTGTTGCCGATGTATCTATTTCGAATAAATCCGGTCTGATCTTCATTCATGATTTCAGGCATCACAGATTTTATTTCTGTTGGCAATGCAGGAGGATCCTATCTTATAAACAACATTTAACAGAGAGATAGGTCTCCAGTTTATTTTTCTATGTACTTCCTGGTTTTATCACATTTTGGGATACATGATGTAATGATTCCTTCTCTTTGTACACATGACAGTTCTCCTTTCTTGAAACTTGCATTTAATGCTCCATAATGACAAATACACCCGTCTGTTTCCAAAATCTTGAAAGAATTCAGTAGCGAAGCCATCGGGACCGAGGCTTTTATTATGTTTCATTGTCTTAAGGCATATGTCGCTTCCTCCAATGTAATCAGACCTTCTAAGTCCGCTGCTTCTGTTTCATTTAAACAGGGGATGTCTTCTACCAAATCTTTCATATCACAGTTTTCTACAGCATTTTTTCTGTGTATAATGTTTTATAAAAGCTGTATACTTTTTTCAGTGTGCCTTTTTGATTTGTTAAAACATTATTTTGTTTATCAGTTAGTCTAGCCATGGTTTTTACTGATTAATGCCGTTTTTTTTCGAGATTACAAACATAACTACTAACTTTCTCCCCATCTGCTATCCATCTAGCGCGTGATCTTAACAAAACTCCTTCTATTCGTTTTCCTCTGATATCCGACAGTTCTTTTTTTTCTCGCTAATGACTTTGGTATCATCTTCATTTTTCTTCTTTTTTTTTTTCTATAATAATAATGCATTGTTCTAACTGTTTTTCCTCTTCGTTAGTCTTTCTTTTATTCGCAGTAGCATAATCAATTGTTTTTCGACCTTGTTGTTTTCATGAACAGGAAATCGAGAAATAGATCATCAGAAATGGAAAATTGCAATTTTTCGTCTGTTTCATTCGCTTTTTTTTTTGTGTTTGTAGAGTAATCTTTTTTAATGTTTTCAATTACACTATTAATTTCATCTAAATATGACATATTTCAACAGAGACGAGTAAAGTTTCCAAATATATTGCGTTTTACGTCGTCTTCATTGAATTTTAGCTTTAATAACACAGCAGAGTGATCTGTACTGTAATCGGATTCAGTGTCTGCTTCATTAGGATAAGAAACAACTGTGTCTGATATCAAAAGAAATCTAGCCTGGCCTGTTGAAAAGGATTAGTTCTCCTCCACGCCAAACAGCGACACTCTGGGTTTGTTTCCCGCCAAATATCGTTCAGGTCTAGATTTTCGATCATGTTTTCAAGAGCCTGTTTAGAGTGAGGATTATTTATATGTTTGTAATTATGATAATCTCTAGAAGGGTCAGGGTCTCCACCTATTATAACATTTTCTATACCAAGCCCAACAATTTTTTGTTTTGAGTCAATTGTAGAGTTCTGCGTCATCCCTATTTGGCCCACATACATTAACTAAAAGGTAATCATTCCTATGCATCTCAGCTTGTATTAAGACAAAGTTTCCGGAATCAACCTTAACAATTTGCTTAACCTTAAATTCAAAGTTGCTATTAGACAGAATTGCGACTCCTCTTGCGTTGGAAGAATAACTTGAGAAATACGCCTTATAGCCCCACTAAGACTGGATATACTGTTCTTTTTTTTTTTTTTTTTTTTCAAAATGGGTGTCTTGCAAGACGTACACAGAATATTTTTTACACCTTAGATAATGGAAGACATCACGTCTCTTCTTCGAACTGTTGAGCCCTGACAGTTACTTGAGAGAACAGACACACCACTCTCCATTTCTGTTTACAAGATAGCTTTGAAGAAGACAATAAATGTGTAAACACATCGAACCCAAAAGAGGTCACCAAGTTCATATACAACTGATAGCATAAAATGAACCCATCCAACCCAGTCAAACCAAAGAATTTATAATAGTTTGGGGCAAACAAACATATATACCATGAACGAACGGAAAACAATACCAAAATGAAAAAGCAAAAAAAAAAAAAAGAAAAATCATTATCACTGCAATCATCATACAAAAACGAAAAAAAAAAACAAATAAGATGATATTTGCTTGACCACGGCAAACGAGTAAAGGTGGCATGCATCAAAGATATGCAAGACCTTGTGTCACGTAAGTGAATTGAAACATGCGTGCGCATCAAGCGCTCACGCAGGAATCCAAAAGGCGAGGGGGCAGTTTAAAAAAAAAAAAAAAAAAAGGGGGGGGGGGGGGGGGGAGGGGGAACGGGGGGGGGGGGGGGGGGGGGGGGGGGGGGGGGGGGGGGGGGGAGTCAGCACGGCTGAAAATCTCTGAAAATTATACCCTACAAACCAAACGGTGGTGAGGACAAAACGTTACTTCCTTACCCGAGACGTAATGCTGATATTCTTAAACCGTTACTTCCTTACTCGAGACGTAACGCTGATTATAAGTTCTCAAAAACACCACATGCTTCCCTGCAACAGAAAAAAAAAAAAAAACAAAAAAAAAAAAAAAAAACACTTAAAAAAAAAAATTACCATTCCTTCCAACGAAATCACAAGACAAAACATGACGCTTTTCGACCTCTCTGGTCCTTGAAATGTTTTTGTTTCAATCGTTCGGCGGAATAGTAATCGTTCTTTTAAGTTTATTTCAATATCCGCGCGCAGTCACCTCACTTTAAATCTGGACTGTAGTAGTAGGCCCTAAGAGACCAAAGGTCTCCTCCCCTCGACCTCCGTACCCTTCCCTTTTTCTTGTCCACTCCCCTCCTCCGTGCATGCTTTCACCTTTATAGCTAATGATATCCATGTCACTTATGATCGAGATTGTGTTTTATATATATATATATATAATGCTGAACAATTAAGTAGTGGGGGAAAACAAGTGCAGATTAACAATTCTTCCCTCATTATAGTAATGACTTGGCAAAGATTTGAAATTGAGAGGAGAAAAAAAAAATTAAAAAACGAAGTAAATGGGGAAAATGTATATAATAAATATGAAGACCCTTTCAATATGAAAACCCTTTCACTAGCTGCATGAGGAAACTATCGCAATCCCTCTCGAACACAGATCTATATGTATCGCCTGCTCGATCGCAATCCCTCTCGAACACAGATCTATTTGTATCGCCTGCTCCGAGGCCTTTCGTCCGTTGGATCGGACTCACTAGGGAGACACGGCTAATTGTGTTTGTGCTTTTGGCGTCAGATACAGACACACCACAGTCCATAATTCTGTGGTGTTCCGACCGCCAAGGGTTCGAAAAAGAATCCAACAGCACCCCCAAAGCAGCCAGCGAAAGGTAGTAGAATTAAACAAACGAAAGTGTGGAGAGGAATAAAGTTGTGTGTGTGACAGACAGAGAGACAGACGGAGACAGAGATAGAGAGACATACAGTGAGAGAGAGACAGAGACAGAGAGATAGACAGAGAGACAACGATGACGGCGAACTCGATGATAACGACGCTGACGACAGACACGATTTTCGTTCAGATGAACCTGTCGGAGGGCCGGTGGAGTCGTCGGGCTCGGTTGAAGACGGCGATGACGACTCCCACGACGACGACGAGGACGCTGACGACGATGGTGAAGAAGAGGGACCAGGAGAAGGAGTAGTGGTCGCTGCCGCTGGCGGTGCTGTCCAGCTCGCCCACGACGAAGATGATGCAGCCCAGAAAGCCCAGCACGCCTGAGACAACACCGACAACTCGCCGTCAGCCAGATACTTCCCTGGGTCCGTAGGTACCATGCTCGATACTCCCCCCGCATCGATCCTCTGTTTGATACTTCCCCATGCTGACAGATCCTCTATTT
>JADBJO010005352.1:7500-110000 GCA_016801955.1 Conus betulinus | reverse complement strand
AAAAGAAGATTTGTACACTCTGTGATCAAATCCGTTGTTGAATAGGCATTGACAAAAACAGTCGGCATTTTGGAAGGGAAGCAAGAGTCACCTACTGTACGTCCTTGTGAGCAGTTTTGATAGAATAATTGCAGCCAGTATTGAGAGGTAAAGATAAATCAAACAGAACTCTGTACTAATCAGTCAGCTCATCGCTTCGGGCAGGTTGACCCTATTTTTGAGTCAGACTGGCTTAATTCATCAAGCCTCAGTCCTTGTAATAAATGCTTAGAGAGAATGATTGCAAGACAGGTTGGATATTCATAAATACATTTTACAGAATATGTGAGTCAAAAAAAAAAAAAGTAAAGATTGCCAGTGGCAATCTCTTTGTTGTTGATCATTGGTCAGAAAGGTAGAAAACAGTGCCCAATGATTTTTGGTCAGCGGTATGTGTTAAATTAGTGTGTTTTAGATGAATTATTACAAGCATCGAAATAGGCAAAATGTCTTGAAGTCTTGTACTTATTAAGTTTATGTGGACGGTTGAGCTGGAGATAGTGCTAACCGCGAACACTTTACAAAGAATTTCATCGCCTCAGTCTCTGTCCTCTTAGAATTTGGTATCCCTGTTGTGGTCCATGCTCACTCTGAGGTTTCCTTACATTTCATTTTACGTTGGTATTCTTACTGCATGTGTATCATGTAATGCACAGAACAGATTTGGAGATTCTTTGAAGAATAAGTCACATGATACATACTAGGGAAGCGGTGTTATTCCAGAAATCTGCCATAAATTTTTGTATTGTAGAGTACACAATGTTTATGAATGTATATATATATATATATATATATATATAGAGAGAGAGAGAGAGAGAGAGAGAGATGTAAAAAGAATGGTTTCCTACAGTTTGTTCCATTGATTTTTTTTTTTTACCACCAGTGATCAGTGGTTTTTGACTGATAACTGTAATTTTCATGTCTAAAAACATTTTTTTTTTTGTTATCAAAGTAAGAGTTCATGAAAACAAACCCAAACAAACACATTTACCAAGAAAAAAAAAATCAATTGAGAAATTTCAGATATTGTTGCATAGTTATTGCTCAAAAAGTGAAAAACTAAAGAAAAACTGTAAGCTTAAAACTGGCGCTAAACTTTGCTTACAAGCTAAGTGATAACATTTTCCCATACAAATTCAATATGAACAAGATATCTGGTTTAAAGCAAAATGACCGGCAAATCAGCTTGATAGTTCAGGATAAGATCATTACAATTTGCCATGCTGTAAACTAACAGCCTGTTGTTGCAACATCTGAACCAGCTGCAGAGCCTGTAGAACAACCCTTTCATCTGTGCCTGCCACAACATGAGTCTGCGCCACAACATGAATCGCTCTTCAACAGAAATGAACAGCTGTGAGTTCTCTGCATGTATTGTTTTGATCCTTGGGTTATTGTTCTGCCTTTGATTTAATAATGACAAAAATTGAGAAACAGAATTACCGTAGATTGTCACATTCAGTCTGCCAATTCAAGTTTTTGTGTTTTAGGTAGCTGAAATTCAGATATAATTCATAGAACATGAAAAAGTGAATTGCTGCCTGTAAAAATTCAGTGTGCTTCTCTCTGCATCTACATGCCATAGTCAGTTAACTGATTGTAATTTAAGTTGTACACAGAAATATGAACCAATGTGAAATTTGTCAGGATTTTCTCTAATTCAGGATGAAATATGATGAATGTAATGTTATAGAAAAGCCAGGTTTGCCTCCTGTACAAGTGAGTTGGGTTTGTCACTAGTGCATAGACCAGCATCAATATATATTTAATTATGGATGGATAGATGTGTTAGAATGATGCACAGATTTTCAGTAAACTGTCAGCTTTAAAAGTCGCTGTGACACAAAAAAGTAGGCCACAATACAGTGTGATCTAGCACATGGTCCTGCTGAGCAGGATTACTTCCTTCTTTTGCTGACAAGTCACTTGCCATGCTCAGGGTGAAGAACTCTCCATGGATCTGAGTATTTCTGTGAAAATCAACTGCTTTTCAGAGGCAGGAAAAGTGAACAACACAGGAAAAGGAAAAAAAAAAAGTCTACCGAGAACAAAAAAAAAAAACCCTGTTTCTCACACTGTATCCAGTTTTTCAGTTGAGGTTTACATGGTTCTAGGTTACCACAGTGCTTCCCATAGATATTGTGTATGGCAGTGTTTCTGCATGCATTAAATAGACTGCTTCAGTGGCAGATATGTAGGTGAACACCATTTCCTCAGGGTTTTTTTTTTTCCCATGGAAGTGCATCATGCTTAGGCTTTGGCTTTTAGGGGAAAATATGATGTCTGTTATGATTTGTGAATCGAGTCAAAGACATTTGAGAAAGGTACAAATTGTCAGCTGTTGGAGATTTGCATAGACTGAAACGACAACAAAAGTGAGTAGTCTGAATCAGCACTGACTTTTTTTTCAGAAAGTGTGTTAGCCAGGAATGGCACATTATTTTTTTCTTGCTGTGTTGAACAGCTGCCCTAGTTGTGGCTTTATATACAGCACTTTGAACATGTGTGCTTCAAAAACCATATTGTTTCAAGAGCATGGCACTGCAGTCAGAGCAGATTTGATTAATGTTTTGATCCCACCCCCACCCCCTCCCCCATTTCTTGGAACAAACATGCATGGATTTAATGTTAATGGTGTGACTGCCCTTGTAAGTGACATGTCATAATGTACCTCTGTGTGTGTGTGTGTCCCCATCCAGGGCATTGCCTCTGGTCCCCACCAGGGCTTTGTGGCCTTTGGACCCTGGTCTTTTTCAGAGATTTTTCAAGACAGCTGTTCTCCAGCCAGAAAGAACAACACAAAATTACAAAAGTTTAGTACCGAGTGGACAACACTTCTTTAATCGAACAAAGATTTGCAGTTTCACATCTGAATTGATGAGGCTTGTCACAAAAAGTCAGGAGTTTGCAAAACCACATTTATATTTTTTTCAATAAGATGAAAGTTGACAATGTCAACATTGATCTCCCAACTCTTTTTGCACAAAATGAATTCATTTATGTTCGAAACTCGTGATGAAATACATCAGTGTCATCCTTTCTATTTACATTTCTTTTTAAGAATTGCAGTTTGTGGGAAATTCTTGCATATCAGCTGAATTTCAGGGTCAGGCATTGGAACTGACCAGTGAAATAAGTTTTATCATATGCCCATTTCAGTGAGGTAGTTGGCCTAATGTGTGACATACACACAATCAGCACTTATAAGTTGCATGGTTAGAACAATGTTATACATGTATGATCAGAGAAGAGTTTCCTACACACACTTGCATGTTCTGTGTTTTTTTTTTTTTTTAATGAATACATATTTGTTTCATTTTTATTTTCTCATCTGTCTTCAGCCTGTCTTTTCCCATACACATCCCAACTGCAACTTTGGGTTTAGAGCAAATTTTGAAAGAAAAGTTAACTGCAACTTTTTTTTCACCATATGTAATTGTAATTAAGAAAAAAAAGGGATAGTACTATCTTTGAAGTAATGTAGCTTAAATGGGAAACAAGATGTACTGGACACTGTCAAAATTTTGTAAAATAAACGTTTTATGATCCACTTCACCCTTCTCTCACACACAGAAGGGGGGGGGGGGGGGGGGGGGGGGGGGCATTTCATAGAGCAGACAGCTGTGCTAATCAGGACATCGGAATATTGGTTTACTGAGACTGAGAACATTTGATTTCTCCTGGGAGTGATAATATTTGATAAACAGGTCTGGACTAAGGACATATTCATCCTTGTAATGTTGAGCTTGTAATGTAAGGTACATGAGTTAACTTTCACTGATTAAGTGATTGCGATGATCATTGTTCAAAGGTGCTAGATGAGTGTTGGAAAGATAAAGATTATTGTTAGATTTTATTTGTACATGCTCACAGCCGTAAAAGTGAGGGGCATGCCATATACATTAAGTAGTTACAAAAAGGGTCAACAGGTATGTGTTCATGGTTTGTACTCAACATTGATGGCTTTGCTAAGTGTTTCAAACATAAGAATTATTGTAATCATACATGCTTACAACTCCACTAAGGCAGGGACATGCAATGAATACTGAATAGTTTATAAAGAGGATAAACATGTATGTCCATGGTGTGTTTACAGCATCAGTGGCTTTGCTGAGTGTTTTGAAAAATAAACAGAAATGTTTATTGAAAGGCTTTCCATGAATACTTAGCATTTACAAAAAAAAAAGTTAAACAGGTATGTATGTGGTTTGTTCACAGCATCAGTGATGACACAAGTGAACATCGATGTCAGGATACAGCCAGAGGTGCTGTATTTCACTATCGGGCAGCCTCGGCAGCTGCTGTTCCTCCTGAACAAGCATCAACATCCAGTGCACTTCGAATGTATGTTGTAGCAGTGTTTTCTCTCTCTGTCTCTGTCTCTGTCTGTCTGTCTCTCTCTCTCTCTCTCAGTTTCCTGCCCCCACCCCTCCCTCTTCTTTTTTTTCCTGTTGTTGTAACCGATTGTTGTTTTCTACAGACAAATTTGCTGTTGTTGATAAAACATGGTTTTCTCTCTTGACAAATTTGCTGCAATTTTGATTCATTTGCCATTTGAATTCAGAATGACTGCACTCTTGATATAAATAGAAATAGGATGACAGCACTCTTGCATTTTTCAATGAAAGTACTAATTTTTTTTAATTCATCTGAAAACTTGGTAATTTCTATTTAATTTTTATTATTCTGATTTCCATAAAAGGGAATATGTATGTAGGTATATTCAAAGCCCTGCCTTGGCAACAGTGACAAACTGGACACAGTGCCTGTTTTTGCCCTTTTTTTAATTTTCTTTTTTTCTTTTGTTGTTTTCAAATTAGAAAGTATCAATCCAAAAAATATGTTGAATTGTAATTCTGTCTTTTGTGATTCAGTTGATGTATCTTTTGTTACACTATAAACAGCGACATTAAAAGTATTTTTGAGTATTTGTTAAAAAACACATATTCAGACCGCTGTTAGTAGCAGGCTGCGCAAGAAGTCTGACACTGAATGCTGATTCTCACCTTATTGGTCAGCTGACTGAGGCATGCAAATGAGAAAACCCCAACAACACTTCTTCTATGTTATAGTAAATTCAACGCTGTTTCCCATTATGTGTCTTTTGGAAAGATTGAGCAGTTACAGAGAGCAGTTAAATTTTAATTTGAAAATTCAATTTTTGGATAATAAAATTCACATTTTTACTAGAAAATTGTTCTGAGTGAAGCTCAGGATTTCCTCTACTTCTTACTTACTTTTTGTCTGTTTTGGTCTGACCAATCGCAGGCCCCAGAAGTGAGCGTGAAGAGGCATGAACATATTGTTTCATCTTTCAAGATGATCTGCTAACAATGGCTGCAAGAACCACTTGCGCAGAATCCAAGTTTAATCTGAAAAATCGGATAACTGCTGTTCAAACACCAGATTTAATCATCATCAGCCTGATGAGAATTGACATTGAAAATGCTTCCGAGTCTTTCTTTTTTTTTTTTTTTTTTTTACTTGTGTATGTAACAGTGTAAAGCTTGAGATTCTGTTAAATCGGTGATCAAACTTAAGTAGTGAAACTCATGCTTTACCTCCCTTATCAGGTATTGCCGAAGCTCTGTAAGTTTTCTAGAGTAAACATAGCTCCTCTAATGATAAATATAATGGAAGAAGTCTAATAATGATATTTTGCAATGTATTTTATGCAGTTGTTACATATGATATTGAGAAATCATTGAACGGGACTAAGAAAATTGAAAATATTGTTCTGGAGAGTGATTTTTCCTTGTCTGTTTTTTTTGACCATTGCATTAGAGAAAATTGTTACTTCATTATTTATTTCTTTATCTGATTTTTAAACATTTTCTCATTCTCATAATTAAATTGTAGAGCATGAGTATTTGAATATCTTCAAGCATATCTTTCATTTTGTGACAAACCAATTGGATGCATGCATGCACCCTTTACATCCTGCCTCTGTCACTGCACCTATTGCTAGGTCAAGTCTTCTTCAGCACTGCTTGATGGTGACACCCTTGGTTGACTGGCTCCAGGTTGTAGGACTGGGTCTTCGTGATCGTCTCTGGGATCTCGACGTAGAACTCTTCTTCTTCGTCTCTTCCCCCCCCTCTGGGTTTCAAATTCACTTTGTCTCTCTTCACCCACCTCTGGCTTCAAACTTAGTTTTCTTCTCGTCCAGTTTGTCTTTAACCCTAAGACTTTGCTGTCTCTTCTATCTCCCAGACCATGTTTCTCTCGACCCTATGTCCTACTCTCTCTCTCTGCCTTCTCTCTCTCTCTTGTGGTGTTTATTCTCCTCCTCTACATGTTGTCCTCCCTCAGCTTATGTAGGGATGGAAACAAAGGATTCCCCTTCGGGCCATGCCTTTGTCCATGCTGCTTCTCTCAAACCCCCTGTTCACAAGTACCCTGAACTCTCCATTCGCTACATTCTTCCACACATCAGCATTTACACACATCCCTACCTAATTGATTAGCAAACAAACACTTGGCACCAAATGGACATCAAAATTCCCGCCGATTTCGGGGGTCACTTAACACAGTAATTATCTTAAAGAGGGCTACGACAAAAATGTCCACGCACATTCAACCAGCCTGACAATAGAACCAACACAGTGCCCCACGGCAGCACCATCAGAACGAGCCCAAGACTCCTGCTCTTCAATTACTGTTTACAAAGCGACCTCAGCTGACTGAGTATGTAGGGCCCACTTGATGCACCGAGGTCCCAGTGGTTATGTCCCTCCCCCCTTTCACTATTGGGAAGGTCCGAACCCCTCTACCTTAGGTGCCATCTGTCACCTGACCACTTCGTCCTCCTTGACACAGTTCGACCGTGTGCGGTGGGTAAGGCACACTGGTCTATGGGTCTATGACCTGTTTGTATACTACGTACAACGTCCCTTTGCCTCTAGGCGTTTAATGCCTTTTGTGAGAAGTTTCACGCCGTTGACAAAATGTTGTTAGTTGTAAAACATTACATGTGTGTATGTATGTCTGTGTGTGTGTGTGTGTGCGCGCGCGCGCGCGCGCGCCCTTATGTGTGTGTGTGTTCGTTGCCAGAACCCTGCAACTGGTGATGCATGTGGACCAGCCTTATCTAGAGAGTTGAAGTGTATTGAGCATTTTTTTTTTTTCATCCCCCAGTGGAATCTCCACTGTAGGTCTAGAACTCGAGATATGCCAAATGTTTGTTTATGGTAAGTGGCATCACCACAAAAAAAAGGGTTAATGAACCGTATGCTATGATGTGTGCATCATAATGCTTCTCAATCCCCTCCCTTCCCCCCCGCCCATTAAGAATAGCAGTTTACTTCATCAGCACCTGGATACAATCTATGTACATGGTGGTGGTGTCTGTTTGTTCCTTCTCTCCCCCCCCTTCCTCCCGCAAATAAATTCATGAAAAAGAGGGATCTGTCTCCTCCAGCCTGTATTCATGGTGATTGTTCTTTGTGTGCTCAGGCAGGATGTTCTCTGAGCTCAGGCATCGGATGTTCTCTGAAAATTTTA
Organism: Conus betulinus; assembly: GCA_016801955.1. NCBI lineage: Eukaryota > Metazoa > Mollusca > Gastropoda > Neogastropoda > Conidae > Conus > Conus betulinus. The sequence goes on along the minus strand of JADBJO010005352.1, from coordinate 102,458 downwards.
TACATCTGCTGGACCACATGTCACCTTTTCTTTTAAAATGCAGTTCTGGTTGACAAGTATTGTTGTCACTAATAACAATCATGCCATCAAAATTGAAAGTAGTTCTTTAAACATTTGCAGTAAAAGTTGCATTGTTGATGTTGTGATTGATTTTTTTTTTTTACCTCTTTGCTTGTTTTTGTTGTGCACACAGTTTCAGTATTGTTGATGTTGTGTGTGTTGCAGTTAAAACTACAAGAATGACAAAACAAAGTACAGCATCTCCTGCCCCAAGGGGATGCTGAAAGTCAATGAGGAACAGACTATGTAAGTAATGGTAATGCCATTATAAATTAGTGTTTTTTAAGACTAAACTTTTTTTAAAGTTTTGTTTCTAGTATATATGTGCCTTCTCACTACAGAAATACAGAAAGTAGTTTGTACTTTAAAATGTGATAGGCAAAAAATTGTTTAATTAAAGACATTCTATATGATGTGCCTAAAACATATATTTGCAATTCTTATGATGTTATATAATCAATCACTATATATTCTACAAGAACACAAGCAATGATGTGAAGATACATCAATAATTCTGATGTGTTTTTGTGTGAGCAGATATATCTTCCACAAGGATGTAACTTCCTTAAATTCAAAAGTTGATTTTTGGAAGATTGCAATTAAGGAAGCACGGATGATAAAGCCCTTAAACCAGTGACATGTAAGTAACCAAAGTGTTCATGTGTTTTGAACTTATCCAGGTGTCAGTCATGTTTTGCAAATGATATTATTGTTTTATTTAGATTATATAAATGATATTATTGTTTTATTTAGATTATATGATATAATTCTTACACTAATGTGTATGTTGTTGGTTTAGAAATAAATGGTAGTGAAATCTTATTTTATTTTAAAATAATTTTATGCACGAAATCCTACACAAAAACAAAATATTATATCATTACAAATTATCCATTATACTAGAGTTCCTATGAATGTGCAATTTATGAATCAATAATTGTGGATAAAAGAAGACATTTTCAAGAAAATACTGAAACTATCTAGGTGAAAGGAAATATGAAATGAGGCTGTGAACAGTAACAATAAACCACAAACAAGTAGGGTAACTCTTGCTCCCACAAGAAAACATAACTCCAGAGGAATGCTGCTTACAACACCTTACAACATCAAATCGCCTGGCAGACATGACAGCACAGAGTACACAGAACAAAACAAGGAGACATCCCCAAGAAGGATGTTCCAAGCTTGCCCATATGCCCTGTACCGAACACATCTACACAGCAACAAGAACTGGAGAAATGAACTGATATAAATTAACTTTTATTCAAGACTGGCACAGCCTTTTGAAACTTGAAAATAGTCAGACAAGTACAAGGACGAACAGAAACAAATACAAATAACCTCGATGTAATTGAAACGAAAGGAAATATGAAATGAGGCAGGGAACAGTAAACAATTAAACAACAAATCTATCTAGGTGATATGAATACTTACTTTTGCATTTTTCCATGTCCTTAATTTGGAAGAACATGCATGGGGGGAGGTGGGGGGAGGAGGGGTTGTCAGGTAGTTTTAGTTCAGTGCTTGCTTACTCACACACACACACACACACACACACACATGGGTGAAAATCATCTGCAAAATTGCCGGGTGTTGAAATAGCCATCAGACTTAACAACAATGGACTGGCACACATATTTGTGTGCATGAAGATTGACATTGCTGCTATGCATGTATGTCGTGTGGTCATAGTATCGTTGTATGTCTGTATGGGGAGTGAAGGATGGGGATCGAGGGTGGTGACTGCGCATGCAAACAGTCCTGTACACATAAATGATGTACAGTGATCGCCCACTAGCATGAGGGACCATCACCACACAAAAACAAAGACCCACCAGATCAGTGAGGACAAGAATTTTAATGTCTTTTGTTTTTTTCCTTTATCAGTGAGAGCAAGAATTTTAACATGTCTTTTGTTTCTTCATTTATAAGCACCGTTTGCTTTACAGTTGTAGGTTGAGGTTGTTTTGTTTTGTTTTTAACTGGCACTTTGTTGTTTTTGTCATAGTTTGTATATCGTTGAAAATGTGTAAAATGTAACTTTTTTTGGCATGTGTTTTTGGTGCACAGCTAAAGTATCTAGTAAGCTACACTTCAGGAGTTGTGTATTCTTGTAAAGGCATAAATGAATAAACTGTTACATAACTAAAGTAGCCTGAAAGCATTTTCAGGATCGTGTCTTGTTTTATAGCAATTTTCAGGATTGCTAGAAATAGTATGCTCACTGAAAAGTTAAACTATAAATGTACTTATAACGTTGCCTCCTCGGCTTGTACAGATTCGCTGACTCTCCGCTCGTTTCCGCTTTCCGCTTCTCTCATTGCCAAGTTATTCCTTAGTTACAGTTTCATTACTTCCGGTAAGTTCGACAACAATGTTTTCCAAGCACGCACTGTTCCGATACTGTCTATCGTTATCATACTCATCTCTGTCTTTTATGAAAATAAAACATAATAAAAAAAATTCGAAAGTCTGTGCAGTGATTGTTCCTTCTTCCAGTGTTCTCAGCAGCAGTGTGGGTGAAGTACCTGTCTTGGTAAGGCAGTCCCACAGATTTCTAGCCTCAACCGTTTTTCTGTCACTTGCTTTGTGGATTTCAAGGCATCATGTAGTGACTTGCCGTCAGTCAGGCAGACAAGAGGTAGATTGTCAGTGGAAGCTCTTCCTGTGGTGATTTCAGTGAACAATGTTGCCACAAATATTGCTACATCAAGTCCTTCTGCCTTAGCCAGTGTGTACTTTGTATCACTCTGAATTTTCTTGGAGTTCCAGCAAATAGGAATGACCTCTCCTTTCTCATTGGCTAGGAAGATGATATAGCCGTCTGAGTTCCTCCATCCTTCAGGTTGCCAAAAGAAGCATCTGTGTAGACGATCAGTTTCAGTGTTTCAGATTCCAAGTGTTGAAATTTCAGCGTAACATGTTCTGATTTGATCTTTTTGATGACTTTGTTGGCTTCCAATAGATGTTCCACTTTCCCACCTTTCACATTAGAAGAAAGCTGACAAGTATCTAATGCTACATCAGGACGACTCTGACGAGATATCCACAAAATCTGACCAACTTTGGACCTGTATATCTGTTTTCTCTCAGCTTTCATGTTGTCCTGTTTCTGTTTTTTTCTCTTCTTTTGTCAATGGGTATGGGTTCCAGTGTCTCCATACTTTCTTTGTTGTAGACACGCTGTGTGTCCATCAGAGGACATGCTAATGTATTGAAAAGCTTTGTTTTCTTTCTTACCAACCCTGAATGTTTTTCCTATTTCTTCAATCACATTCTGTTCAAAGGCCTTTGTGCCTCCCCAGATGAAGTCATCCATGTGGCATGCTAAGATGCCAATCACCTTGTCTCCAGTCATCCAATAGAAGACTGCTGGGTCAACTTTTGACATCCTTCCTCCAAGTTTTTGCAGAACATCTTTGACCAATTTGTGCCACTGCAGAGAAGCATCATTTAGTCCATACACACATATCTCTAAATGCCACAACTTTCCTTTGCTGTGAGCTTCTTTCGGTGGCCTCACAAAAATGTCTCTGTTGATTTCTTTTCCTTGCAGAAAGGCAGGTTTGGTCTACTGTGAGCTTTTGTTCTCCACATAACTGTTGCTTGTGAAAGACTGTGAGTTAAACTCGGCTTCAGGGTTTGTTTTCTCTTGTTCTTCATTCACTTTTCTTAATCTAGTTTGATGTACTGGACTAGAGTTCCACCATGACGCACAAAAATCACACTTCCATCTTGTCCTATCACATTTCCTGGTCCCTTCCATTCTTCATTATTTGGGCGCTTGTGGTAGACCTTGTCTCCCATCTGATACACATCATATGAGGATCATGTCTGTGTTCTCAAAGCTCTTCTCAGTCTCTCTGAACTTTCAGCTTCTGTGAATGCCTTTCTGACTGCATGCATACCATTGATGTGTTCTCCAACCGTCTTGCTTCTGGTGGTGCCTTCCAGAGCAGGCAATTTGTCATTGACTACAGACGGAAAAAAACACCTTTCGGGAGTTGGCTTCATGGTTAGAGATCCGATTGCCTCCAAGCTAGAACACCTGCCAGCGGGGCACTCTGATCGCATCATGTCATTGGCGCCTACCTTTGCACAGCAACCAGTCTGCGACACTGTTTAGTGTGTATGCCCCAACTCTACTTGCTGAGCCTGCAGAAAAGGAAAGATTCTACAGAGATCTGCACAACCTCGTACAGAGCACCCCTGCAGACAACAAGGTCATTGTCCTTGGGGATTTCAAACGCCCGAGTAGGCCGAGATGCAGAAGCCTGGAATGGAGTCCTCGGCAATCACAGTGTTGGCAACTGCAACGACAACGGGTGACTGCTGTTGAAGTTTTGCGTCGAGCTGCAACTCTCCATCACAAATACCAGCTTTCAGCAGAAGGACAGTCTCAAGACAACCTGGATGCATCCTCGGTCCAAACATTGGCACCTCCTAGACTACGTTTTAGTGCGCCAGCGAGACCTAAAGGACGTCTTGCATACCCGAGTGATGCCCAGTGCAGAGTGTCAGACAGACCAGTGCCTCGTATGTTGCAAGCTGCGGCTCCACTTTAAACCCAGACCCAGGAGAGGGGCGTCCCATGCAAGAAAATCAACATCAGTGGCCTACAGTCAGTCGGCTGAAGTGAAAGCGGACTTCCAGTTGAACCTATAGTCGAGGCTAGAAGACCCCAGACAGTCCACTGAGCCCTCCCCTGACAAACTCTGGGAACACCTGAAATCCTCCATCCTACAGGCATCTGAAGAAGTCCTCGGGTTCGCCACCAAAAAGAACAAAGTCTGGTTTGACGAGAACAACCAGGAGATACAGAATTGCTGGCGAAGAAGAGGTCTGCGCACCAAGCACACCTAGCTCAGCCAGATTGCCCTGGGAAGGGAAGCCACATTCCGCCTTGCCTGTAGCAACATCCAGTGCATGCTTAGAGTTATGCAAAACGAATGGTGGAATACCATCGGTGAGAAAACTCAGCGTTGCGCTGACACTGGTAACTACAGAGGGTTCTACGAAGCCTTAAAGGCAGTGTACAGCCCCTCGTACTGGGTCCAGAGTCCCCTGTGCAGCAGCAGACGAACAAGTGCTACTCACAGACATGGCATCCATCCTGAGTCGCTGTTCGGAGCATTTTCAGGCACTCTTCAGCGCTGACCATACAGTCCAAGACACAGCAACTCAGCGTATCCCGTAACATCCAGTCAAAGGCTGAACTTGATGAGTGCCGACACTGGAGGAGATCACCAAAGCCATCCAACAGCTAAAGTGCGGCAAGGCTGCAGGAGTTGACGGCATACCACCAGAGATCTAGATCCATGGAGGCCCTTCTCTCCACATCAAACTCCATGAGATGCTGTCATGCTGTGCTGGAGCAAGGCAAAATTCCACAGGATCTCCGCGATGCAGTCATCATCACCCTGTATAAAAACAATGGGAAAAAGTCGGACTGCTCCAACTACCGCGGCATCACCTTGCTCTCAATCGCAGGCAAGATCCTCGCTAGGGTTTTGCTGAACAGACTGATCCCCACCATCGCCAACGAACACCTTTCCTGAGAGCCAGTGTGGCTTCAGAGCTGACAGGAGCACTACCACATGCTATTTGTCCTCCGCCAGCTCCAGGAGAAGTGCTGCGAGCAGTGCAAGGGACTCTTCATCACGTGTGTCGATCTCACGAAAGCTTTCGATACTGTGAGCAGGAAAGGTCTTTGGCAAATTCTGGAAAAACTGGGCTGTCCACCAAAATTCCTAAGCGTAATCATCCAGCTGCATGAAGACCAAAACGGGCAGGTTAGACTCAACAGTGTCCTCTCAGAGCCATTCTCCATCTCAAACGGCATCAAGCAGGGCTGTGTTCTAGCTCCGACACTCTTCAGCCTCTTTTTTTAGCATGATGCTCCAGCTGGCCCCTTGAAGACGAAGACGGTGTCTACATCCGCAACCGCACTGATGGCAGCCTGTTCAACCTGTGACGACTACAGGTCCACACAAAAGATGCTGGGGCAACTGATCCAAGAGCTCCTTTTCACAGAGACGATGCTGCCCTTGTTGCTCACACAGAGGCAGTTCTACAAAGGCTAACTTCCTGCTTTGCAGAGGCTGCACAGCTCTTTGGACTGGAAATTAGCCTGAAAAAGACAGAAGTCCTGCATCAGCCTGCACCCCGAACAGAGTTTCACTCTCCTCACATCACAGTTGGCAGACAGAGCTGAACACAGTCCACCAGTTCAGCTATTTGGGGTTCACCATCTCTTCAGATGCCAAGTTTGATAAAGAAATTGACAACAGACTGGCCAAAGCAAACAGTGCATTCGGAAGACTCTACAAACGAGTGTGGAACAACCGGCATCTGAAGCAAAGCACCAAGATCAGCGTGTTTTGTGCAGTTGTACTGACCACACTCCTGTACAGCTCAGAGTCGTGGGTCCTTTACCCGTCACCACCTGTGACTCCTGGAAAACACTTCCAGCTAGCGCTGCCTCCGCACAATTCTCAATATCCACTGGAGTGACTTTACCACCACCATCGAAGTCCTCAAAAGAGCGGAGGTCTCAAGTATAGAGGCTCTACTGAAGTCCCAACTGCGCTGGGCAGGGCATCTCCAGGATGGAGGATCACCGCCTGCCAAAAATTGTCCTCTACAGAGAGTTGTCCACTGGCCATCATGATAGAGGAGCACCTAAAAAGCACTACAAAGACAATCTGAAGAAAACCTCAGTACCTGTCACATCAACCACTGCCAGTGGTCAGACCTTGCTGCCGACTGTGGCGCCCTGGAGAAGCACCTTTCACAAGTTGCATCCTCGTTTGAAGCCTCTCGCAGAGAAAGTCTTCGAGAAAAAAGAGGCAGAGGAGGAAAGCATGCCAGGCTGCAGAAGCTCAAAAACCACCGGATCTGACCTGACGCCGCTGACATCATGCCTGTCCCTCATAGGACTCATCAGCCATCAGCGCACCTGCAACCGACGTGGACAACCCCCGCAATAATCTTTGTCTATGAAGCCAAGCCAAGAAGACAGACAGAAGGTTTGGATTTCTCCCATACACCAGCTGATAGGGACTGAAGCCATGGGTGTTGACCATGCTGTTCTTGGCTACCAGTGCCCAGCACAGTGTTGTCTCCCAATCCAGATCTTTCTTGTCAGACATGATTTTCAGCAGAATGTTGGAAAGGGTTTGGTTGTGACGTTCCATCAGACCATTGCTCCATGGGCTGTAGGCTGCTGTAGTTTTCACTTCAATGTTGAAGTTTTCGCACATGTCATGGAATTCATCTTGATTGAATTCTCTGCCATTGTCACTTATCAGTACTTCTGGTGGGCCATGCACTGCAGTCCAGTACTTCATGAAGCTGTGCACTACGACTGATGACTGTTTGCTTCTGATTATTGCAGCAGCACTGAATCTAGTAAACTGGTCAATCATGTGAAGGTACCAGACATTTTTGCCAAGCTCATGAAGATCAACAGCCACTGCTTGATTGTAGTCGTCTGCCAAAGGCATTCCTACTGAAGGCTTTGGCGGCGTTTTTTCTGTGTCGAGCACATACATCACACTCTTCTACTAACTTTGCCATTTTCTTGAACAAATCTGTCTTTGACTCCTGCATTCTGCATTAACTTCTTCAGATTCTCTGCTGAAGCATGCCCAAACTGTTTGTCAAGTTTCAGAAGTGATTTTGTTTGTTCTTTTTCATCTAGATTTTCCAAGGTCAGCAGGATCTCACCATCGTTTTGCATCGCTTCTTTGTTTCCGACAATGTCAAAGCAATAATGTCCAGTTGAAGTGTAGTTTAGCCCCACAGGTTGTTGAACATTGTGGCTTTGTCATTGGACATATCCAGAACAGTTCCTGCTTTCTTCAAAGAATCCTTGCTCAGCAAGAGTGGAAGTTCTATATCCAAACTTCTGTTTCAATGTTACACTTTGTCATGCCAATCTGAGCTGGGATTGTCGCATTCATGTATGAGTGCACTTGAGCACCATCTCCAGACGTGAAAATATTTGTACTTGCCTTTTTCTTGATGACTTTCTTTTGATCTTCTTGTAGTCCGTTCACACGTATTCCTCATACCATTTCTTGCCACAGACAGTTTGGTACATGCTGTATCAATAACTGCACAGCCATAAGATTCTGTCATCAGTATCTCATTCTCTGTACTGTGTTTCTTTAGTGAATAATGCCAAGTTGCATTGTTCTTCACATTCTTCATAATATTCAGTGTCAGTGTCTGTCATTCTCACTTCTTCTTTGTGTGGGCATTGTTTGGCCCAGTGAAACACTGACTGGGAAAACAGCACACTTTGTTCTCCTTCCATATTGTCCAGTGGGTTTAGAGCCTCTTGGAACTTTGTTCTTTGGCCATGTTCTTTGATCACTCAAACTAGGTGGATCTGGAAATCTACTTCCTCTGTATCTTGTACTGTTCTTTGTTACAAATGCTCTTGTTTCACCATGATTTCATCATCAACTTTGGCTCCTGAATGACCTCCAAAAATTCTCTTCAAAGCAGACTTCATAGAAGAAAATTTTCTATCGGATGCTGCAGTCAACACTAACTCTTTTTTCTTTTTCTGTCAAACCTGCATTGTCCAGTAGTTTGAACGCCAGTACTGCATCTGGATACTCCATCTTGTATTTCTTGCAGATTGTGTATCTTCTTTCATATTCTACAATGTAATCAGCCATTGACATGCTTTGCCCTTTCTTAAATGACTCAAAATCCGAGTATGAGGAATATGCTAGATCAGCTTCATCTTGAAGAAAGAGACATCAAGAGCAGTAATTAAAGTGTTCATACCATCTCTGGTGTTCAGTTCTGCAGCGTCGATCTCTAAAGCTCTCGCTCGAGCTTGTCCTTGTCCCATTGGCGATAATGTAACCGCTAATGCTTGTTTCTCAGGCTTCATGTCTGTCACTAGCTTCCAAACTTCAAGTTCGTTTTTCCACATCTCATCTCATACTGTGTCTGGTCCTAGACTCGGCGGTATTTTAAAGTTTTGCGCCATACTTACGCTTTGCTACCATGAAAAGTTAAACTATAAATGTACTTATAACGTTCCCTCCTCGGCTCGTACAGATTCTTTGACTCTGCTCGTTTCCGCTTCTCTCATTGCCAAGTTATTTCCTTAGTTACAGTTTCATTATTTCCGGTAAGTTTGACAACACACATTTTTCCCAAGCATGCATTGTTCAGATATCATCATCTATCATTATCACTCACAATTCAGTTTTAGAATCAAGGGCACATTCCCATTTGCACTCGTGTAGAATTAGAATAGAGTCTTCTATCAGCGTTCCCAGTATCTGGTAGCGTGTAAAATCATTGTAACCTGTTGGGATACTGACACTAGAGAGCATATATATAGGTCAGTTCACTCCCCGAGTTTGTCGAGTGCAGAAATTGGTGGGAAGAGATTGTAGAGGAAAAAAAAAAAAGACAATGGTAGACAGAAAGGACAGTAGACAAAAACAGTACAGCAAAGGAGGAGACATTTCCTGAGAGCAGAAGGAAATTTTACTACTAGCACAGAATGTCCAGAAGGAGGGGGAACTGTTTGTGCAAAAGACTCTCCTCCCTCTCTCTCTCCTCTCTCTCTCTCTCTCTCTCTCTCCCCCCCCCCCCCCCTCCCCCATGTCCCCACATAGGAATATCCAATTTTGTTGACAAGCTGCATGGTTACCTTTATATATGAATTTATATATATATTCCTTTGATGTTGATATGATGATATATACTTTGATTTTCTTCCCTTAATCTTTTTTAAATTTCCTTAAAACATGTTTTCATTAAAGCATATTTCTCAGGTTGTGTGGTATATTAGTGTTGTTGGTATCACATATATAATGTACACTTTCAAAACTTAATATCTTTCTCCAGGTGAGAGAACAGTGTATGGAAGACTGTTGAACGAAGGACAGGTGTGCTTCACATGTTCCTCCTCCTGCATGTCAGCAGGAGAATAAGGCTCCATGCCAGCTAGCAGTCTTCCCATCTGGCATGGACTCAGGTGAAAGAGTCATGGCAAAGGATAAACGCCAGGAACTTCAGGGTAAATGTTTATGGAGTCGTTTCAAAACGTGCACCTAGTTTTGATTATATTGTTAGCCAGTGAACAATCGTTGAATTTTTTCATTTACTTTCTATGTTATGGACTGATCAAAATACTTAGGCTTGTCTAATGCTGCCTTAATGAGCTGAGTTTGGCCCACCATTATGCCATTTGTGCTGTTATGTACAATGGAAATTGTTACAGGTTCAGTATAGAAGACTTCAATGTTTGATCAGAAAATACAGTTCGTGGTCTTAAAGACATATGAAGAATAAGGACAGTCATTGTCAAAAGTGTAAGTACATGTACAGCAAGATCTTGGTCGAAGTCTTTGTTTTTTTTTGTTTGTTTGTTTGTTGTTTTGTTTGCATTTGGCCTCCAACCCCCTATTTTTTCCACATTTAAAAAAAATTCTTTTTATCATTTTTTTTTACCGCTTTTTTAAGGTGGGTCTTTCATCTTCCCTCATTTTTCCCACTTTACTTTTCTTTTTTTCCCCCCTCCAATAAGTAACCACAACTCTTGCGTACCATGCAAGTGTGTAGGTTCAATTTGAGTTGGACATTCTCTGGTGGTGGACTTCAGTGTCTTGGCATTTGATACAAAGTGTCAGGGTTTATTTATATGCTTTTGTTCGTGTAATAACACATTCACTCTGTGTATACAAAAAAAAAAAAAAATATAATGATAATGAAATAAAGAAACAGAAGGAAGAAGGGAAAAGACAGAAGGAAAGAAGGAGAAAGAAAGAAAGAAAGACAGACAGGGAGAGAGAGTAGAAAAAGAAGAATGAAAGACAGACAGACAGAGAGAGAGAGAGTAGAGAAAAAAAAGGGAATAAAGAAAGATAGACAGCAAGAGAGCGAATAGAGAAAGAAAGAGGGAATGAAAGGAAGACAGACAGCAAAAGAGGGAGAAAACGAAAAAAAAAAAAAAAGAGAAAGAAAAAAAAGGGAAAAAAATACACATGGAAGCAAATGTACTGTAGTAACTTTATAAAAAACAAGTTAGTTAGCCAACTATAGAGTAGATGTAACTAATCTGAGTGCATTTATGGTTTAAAAAATGCCTCTCCCCCCCTCCCCATCCCCCCACAGAACCGAACATTTTCCTGTGCCATCTTTGAGACAAAAAGCTAAAAAGGCATTGCAAGGATGACACCAGAAAGGCACATGAGCAAGAAGACTTAAAAAAAAAGGAAAGAAAACGTAGTGAAGAAGAAGACGAGGTACAGCTCAGTGTCTTGGTAATTGGCCTTTTCCAAAGGGAGGCTATCCTTATAGTGAGCAAGTTAACTACAAAGAACACACAAGGAAAGCCCTGCAATGAGATAGTGTTTGTATGTGAGAGAGAGAGAGGGGAGAGAGATTGTCTTGGGTATTCATTTGCTTCACTTTTGAGGCAATGTATTAAGATGTATGTTGTTGTTTTTTTTTTTTTGTTTCTCTTTTCTTACTGCTTTTTTTTTCTCTTGTCAGTTTGTTTGTTTAGTTCTCTTCTTTGTCTTGCTTGGCAGTGTCAGATGGAATGTGAGCTGAATCTCTGGTGATTTGTGTGAACAGTCCATGATTGTTCAGACGAGACTTTGGGTCTCGGAGTGGTGTACAGTCCTGGCATAGAATCCTGGAATTTTAGCTCAGCTTAATTGGTTACCAGCTTATACTTCTGTACCATGTTGAGGGGGGGGAGAGGGGGGGGGGGGGGGTAGGGGAGCACGGACTAGTGTCATAAGTGGAGAAATGCTTCCTCCAGATTAAAATGTCATCTTCAGCAGATGATCAGGTAAGGTAAAACAGTTATTGATCAGTTTTTTAAATGAAAAAGAAAATGAAGCTGTTCTCATGAGACATAATTTTGATGTTTTGTTTCAGAAGTCTGTCAGATACAAGAGAAATCCGCGAGTCAGTCATTGCAGGATTCAGAGCCATCCTATTCCGGTAATTATAGGTGTTTGTCTGACAATGGCAATTGTGCTGAGTTGATTTTATTTTGTTTTGTTTTGTATGGTGTTAGTCTGATAATGGCTGTTGTGCTGAGTTGACCATATTTTGCCTGTATATATAGTGTTACTGCTTAGCTTGGGAATGCACACACACACACACACACACACACACACAGAGAAAGTGTGTGAAACTACCACAAGTGAATGTTTTCTTTCTCTTGCTTGTAACAATAAGAAAGGTATGACACTGTCTAGGGGTTCAAACCTACACTGCGTGGTGTATATGATGTGGTAGGCTGGAGGTTCCTGGCAAGCCTGTGTGTGTTTCTGTGGAGCCTGTATGTCCTGAGTCACCCGGCGGGGCAGCACCCTGCATCTCCTGACATTGGTCGTCACCACCACCGTGAGGATCTGTGCCGCATACTGTGCAGGTGAGGATCCTGGGGGTGGGGTGGGAGAGTGGGGACCACAGGTGTTTGGAAACGCCATTCCTGCCCTTTTTTTTTTTCTTTTTTTTTTTTTCCTTTTTTTTTTTTTTTTTTTTTTTTTTTTTTGCTGACTGATTTGCAGGGAAGACCTTACTTGAAGCAGGAGTATGTAGAAGGGAATAAGGAAGTAGAATGTGAGTGTGTGTCCATAGTAATACAAAAATAACTTGAAATGGAAGGGGTGCTGGTAGGCAGTTTAAGGGTAAAGTATCCTTTGTTTTGGGTATAGCTCAAGACACCACTGAAAAATCGGTTTGAAGAGACTTGAGTGGTGATGCTGAGTTTCTGGTTTTGAAGTTCTCCTTTCTTTTGATTTAAGATTTTTCACATTATGATTTGATTTGGTAATATGGTAGATGTTGATTTATTGATCAGTCAGTTTCATTGTTGATTAACTCCCATGGGGGGTGGGGGGGGGGGGAATGGGGTGAGAGAGAAGGAGAGCGGGTATGAGTGGGAAGGGAGGAGAGGGTGGTTGGGGAGTTGGAGGAAATGGGGCAAGGGATTTGGCTTCCATGACGCTCTTCTGGTAAGGAGAGAGGATTGTACTCGGTTTAACCAGATTAGAAAAAAAAAAAATTAGAATGTTGAGGATTCATGATTGGCATGTTTGGATATGATCTTTTATAGAGTGTGGTCGAGGATGATGCCCCTTTACTGTGTGGATGATGGTTCAGGTTTGGTTACGTTGGATGTGATCATTTTCAGTGGGCTGATAATGAAATTACAGTTTGACTGTGCTCTACATGATCATTTTGATGAAGTGAAGTTTGGCTGGGCTGGACAGCATGACTTTAGCCTTTTGATGATGGTATCTATTGGGGGGGGGGGGGGGGGGGGGGGGGTGGTTTGGGGTTGGTGGATTGGGTGAAATTGTTTTTTAGTGTCTTGATGTGGGTACAGATTTCCCAGGGTTGGACGAAATATATTTTTCTATGTTGTATGATCCAGGTTTGACTGGTTGGGATTTGCTTCATTGGTGGCAACATCATCAACGGGATGAACAGAAACATGGCAAGTGTCAAATCATAGTTGTGTTAGTAGATGGTGTTTTAGGACTATTTTGATTTCATTGAGCTGTTTTTCGGTTATATTCATCATTAATGCCTGTTGGAATCTGTCGGTCAGTCTGTCTTTGTCTCTGTTTGTCTGTCTGTCTCTCTGTTGTTCTTCTCCCCTTCTCCTGACTCTCTCCTCTCTCTCTCTCTCTCTCTCCCCCCTCCTCCCTCCCTTCCTCTGTGTAGTTGTTGATGTTCAGTGATAAAATTGATGCATAGAAATTAGGTCAGGCTTAATTCAAACCACTCATTTTCAAATCTTAAATAAATGTCAGCGAACCGCCCAGAGAAACGTGGACAAACGAGTCACAAGACAAGACAACGCGTTTCGACCTTTTAGGTTTTCTTCAGGTGAAATAAAAACGAATAAAGCGATCAAAGCTAAGTGCATTTTCGTTATTTTATTCGTTTTTGTTTCACCTGAAGAAGACTTAAGAGGTCGAAACGCGTTGTTTTGTCTTGTGCTTGCTGTCATCTCACTTTGCAGCTGCACTCATTTTCAATTTTCAGGGGATCACAAAAATATGCAGGGGGTCACACTGTATAACTGCTTAAGAAAAGATTGAAAGCATGAACACACACACACATGTGTGCATGTAGGCTATATGCAAGCATGTTCTGACTGGCTCACGCATGTAGAGAATAAGACAGAAATAGATGAGAAAAGAGATGTGGATGGCAGAGTTCATAAAACACTCGAGATTATGCTAAACATTATGTATCCAGATTTGTGTTATGTGAATGGCAGAGTTCATAAAACATTCGAGATTATGCTAAACATTATGTATCCAGATTTGTGTTATGTGAATGGCAGAGTTCATAAAACACTCGAGATTATGATAAACATTATGTATCCAGATTTGTGTTATGTGAATGGCAAAGTTCATAAAACACTCGAGATTATGCTAAACATTATGTATCCAGATTTGTGTTCCAATGAAATGTTATCAGCTAAAGTGAATAAGTGTCAGTGCATAAGCACTATCAAGATTTTAACTGTGAACTGTGAAACTTGATGTGTGGGATGCCCCTCTTCGATTTCATTATAGCTGTATCCATTAGAATTTCCACTTTGTGGGACATTGTGAGAAATGTCCCATCACTGTTGAAAAATATTTCATTGTTTGGCCTTTTTCCTATTGTCTGGCAATGATCATCAGAAGCTTTGGTGACAAACAAGAGGCGAGTGATGAAAACTTGTGGAACCTTTCTTAAATAAATGTCAGCAAACCGCCCAGAGAAATGTGGACAAACGAGTCACAAGACAAAACACAACGCGTTTTGACCTCATAGGTCTTCTTCAGGTGAAACAAAAACGAATAAAATAACGTTAATGCACTTAGCTTTGATCGCTTCAGATCGCTTCAGAATTGAGCGCAAGGAAGAAGTCATTACAGTAATCACTTTGCAACTAGAACTTGTGGAACCTTTGTCATGTTCTACATCCTTATAACGCGGCCACTTTGATGGTCCAAGCTGGTCATGTTGCATAGATCACTCGGCTTTTGTTTGATTGGCTGGATGGTTGCCAGCAAGCCCACAGCTGCACTGTTTGTTTGTTTTTTTTTTTTGTTTTTTTTTTTTGGGGGGGGGGGGGGCTAATGCAGGCTAATACTCCTGCAGACACTCCCTGTATAGACAGGCAAGGATTAATCCCATCTACCCAACAAAGGGAGTGGAGTTTTGTGTGCATGACCGTTTCTTTTTATCCCACCATTAAGGCAGCCATACTCCAACTTCGGGGAAGGTGGATGCTATGAGTAACATGTGTCATCCATACCAACAGCCAAACTGACCTTCTCTTCCGAAAGTTGGTGAAGGGATTTTTACCTGTGTGCAAGATGTTATGCATGCATTCACACATGGAACTTCGGTTTATAGTCTCATGTGAAGGACTGTATGGGAAATAGAGTCAGAACCAATGTTAACTCCAGGGGAAAATCGCCCTGTACCGAAACGGCCCAGCGGAGATTTGAACCCGCAACCCCAGGATCACCAAGATCCCGAGTCCAGCGTGCTACCACTGAGCTGTTCCGGCTCCCAGTTGCACTGTTGATTTTATTTCTGAAAAGCCAGATTCCATTGGGATTGCCGTGGTTTTCATGTTTAGCCGAATTGCGTGATCTTGTACATAGGCTGGGTAGTCTATTTTGATCACTCTTGTGGGTGTCCATAAGAGAAGTGTTCCCAAGCGGAAGTTGTTCATGTGTTCAGAGTATTTGTATTATATAAGGAAAGTTGATTTTTTAACTGCTTTGATCATTGTAGAGTGGAGGAAAGTGCCTCTACATGACGTGCTTTTCGGAGTTGGTATATGCATACAAGAGAAAGTCATTGTATCACACTGAATTTTGTTCTGTTGAATTGATGCATTGGTCTACATTTCAGTGAGTCAGGATGGGAATGTTATGCACCAGAGGCACACATTTGTGCGTAACAGTTGTCACTGATGTTTGCTAATGCGAGTTCAAGTTGTGGCAGAGGGGGGGGAAGGAGCAGTGATGATGATGAGAGAAATGTTGAAATTGTTCGTTTTGCATTGCACAACATTTGTGTACAGTCCTGTGGACACACTGCAACATGTTGCACATCAGTTATTTCAGTTTGTTCATTTCAGATGCTCAGCCAGTGAATGAGCCCACAACTGGATCTCCATATTCTGAGAACGAAAAATGGATCACACAGGTAGTGTATTATTAGACCTGATTCATGATTTTGAGTCTGGAATTGAAAGGCTGTCGGGCAACAAAAGCCACAGAAGTACTACATGCTGGAGCGAGTACGTAGAAGTTAGATTCACATAATAAAAAATGTTTTGTAAGTGGCAATGGAAATATTCTAAAGATGCTCATCATTTCCAGTCATTTCCACCACACTTCTTGGTTCAACATTCATCGAGGTACAATCATAAAAGTGATGGAATGCCTGTCTGTGTGACTGAAATACATTCTGCTACAGGAACAGGATTTTGAACATTGGTCACAATGTAAGGTTGTATGTAACCAGACTTTGAAAATCCATTCTTCATGTTGTGGACAGGGAAATTGTGAGTCTTATCCCCACCAGATGTACTTGTTTGTGCAATTTTTTTTTTTTTTTTTCCCCAGACAGTTTCTGCTGCTGAAGAAGTGAAGGCTCTGTATGTTAAAATAGGAAATCTGGAACTACACAGTTGATGAGTTTGGCTATGTCCTGAATGTTCTTGTTTCAGTTCTTTCCCCTTGCATTTCCCTGCCCCCCCCCCCCCCCCCCCCCCCCCTTCCCCTCCAACACTGTAGTAAATGATTTACACCCCAACCCTTTTTTTGTTTCGTAATTATTGTTCAGACATTGGACATGCCTCTGTGATACAAGTCATCAGTGCCCAGTCCTACAACAATGATAATTATTTCCTAAAAATTAGGGGGTCAGACTTGGTACGAAAAACTCACTTCCAAATTTTCAGGTGGTCGCATAAATATTTGGTGGATCGCCATTAATAACTGCTAGAAAACGTAGTGAACACGCGCGCAAACACATATATATGTATATATACTCACAGACACACATGAGCGAGCTGTTATTGGCTCACACACATAAAAGCACATAGAAAGAGATAAAAATACATTAGAAAAGAGGTGTTTATAATAGAGATAGAAATACATTAGAAAGAGGTGTTTATAATATAGAAATACATTAGAAAGAGGTGTTAATAATAATAAAGTTGATGAAATATTCTAGACAATGCTAAATATTACTTATTCATATTTTGTGTTTCTGTGTTTTTAAAGTGTTATCAACTAACATGAGTAAATGCGATTTTAACAATCAGGATTTGAACAGTGAAACTTGATTGCGGGGATGTCCTCTTCAATTATCACAGAATTTCCACTACGCGAGCCATTTCATTTCATTCAGTGTTGAAATATTTTGTATGACCAAATTCCTATCGTCATGCAGTGATCATCAGAAGCCTGGTGGAATGTACAACGAAACTGTAGACTGGCCATTCTTGCTGTGTGAGCAACACATTTGTACGTCCAGAACGGAGCCATTTTGATTATCCGAAATGGTCATGCTGAATAGATCGTTTGACATTTGTTCCATTCACTGGATTATCACCGACGAGGCACAGCTGAACTGTCAAATTTTGATTCAGAAAAGCCGAAATTCCTACAGTTTTCTATGCTTTTCCCACTTAGCTAAATCATGTGATCTTGTGGTCCAATCAGAGACTGGATAGGCCTAGTCTATTTTGACGACTCTTGTTGATTTTCAGTAGAGAAGAGTTCTCAAGCAGAAGTGTTAATCGATTCAGAACGTTCTAAAATGTTGATGAAATTTA
This sequence comes from Conus betulinus, assembly GCA_016801955.1. NCBI lineage: Eukaryota > Metazoa > Mollusca > Gastropoda > Neogastropoda > Conidae > Conus > Conus betulinus. The sequence continues at coordinate 84,532 of JADBJO010005352.1, read as the reverse complement.
GTTTTTTAATTCGATGTGGTGGATAAGACGAAAGCCCTTTTGCATGATGCACTGCTTAGAGTTGTCATGCGTACGGGAGAAAATCAGGGCGTCATGGTAAATTTTCCAGTGCGTCAGATGGGAAGTTTATGCGTCAGAGACGCACATTTGTGCATAAGAATTATCAGTGTACAAACATTGGTAGATGCAGCACAATGTCAGGATGACCTAAATGAATACCTGGAAAAGGACAGGTAGACAAGTAACCAAGGTGTTGTGGGCAGTGGGGCTCTGCTCACACACACGGTGTTTGTGGGGCTGGCCATATGCCTGCTGTGGTGGAGTGAGGGTGATCTGCGCTGGACCTCACCTGGCAGGCAGCCATGCGACTTCGCATTGCTGCCCTAGCTGGTGAGTATCATTCTGCTTTATACTGTCTGGAAAAGGTCAGTATGTGTATTAGTGGTCAACAGATTGATTTGTCCTATGTTCAAGGCTATTTTAACCATTCAATTAAAACAGTTTACTGTGTCAGAAGGGAACGAGATTAACAAGTCGCATTGTTATGCATTTCATCTTTTAGTTTGTCGCTTTCACTCAGTGGAATTGTAATTTTTCTCTTCAGTTTGTTTCAGTTTTCTGCCTGCCGTCGCTTCACTTCGAAACTAGCAATGCTTTTTTTTTTTGTTTTGGTTTTCTGTCTCATCTTCTTTTGCCACTTGAGTGGCATTGCATCTGCACCATTTATTCTGGCTCCCCTTCCACAGACACAGTCTGGCTTGCTTGTCACAGCCCTAGCTCTGGCAGTCCACACAGATCAAGCAGTATAAAGTCATGAGGCATCAGCCATGAGACTTGCTGTACTTCCGTGGCGTTTAGCAGTGCATGTTCTGATCCAGCGTACTCAGGACACTTTTTACTAAGCCCTCGACTGACTACAGTCGTTGTTTAGTTGTAGAACCAGAGTGAGTGAGTTGTCGCTCTGAAGGGAGCCACATGTCTGTACATCAGTATCTATGAAATTGCAGTTTCCGGTGACCCTGACAGAACCTCGCCAAAGGCACCACTGATATTGAGAGGAAATCAAAAGTGAAGTCGCCATTAGAGCAGGGTAGAAAGGGCCACAGAATTTGAGACATACAACTTGATCAGATGTCACAAAGAACAGACATTAGATATTCATAAAGCAAGACCCCCTGGTTGTTGTCAGATATGCCAATCCCTAGGCATTGGCAGATATGCTAATCTCTCGGCGTTAGCAAATATGCCAAGAGTTTTACCACATGTTTGCAGGTATGCCATACACTGAATGTTTCCAAGCAAAACATGGGTATGACAGGTATGCTGGGTGTTGACAAATTTGCCTAATGTTGAGCGATTTGCTGTATGTTGACAGGTATGCTGGGTGTTGACAAATTTGCCTAATGTTGAGCGATTTGCTGTATGTTGACAGGTATGCTGGGTGTTGACAAATTTGCCTAATGTTGAGCGATTTGCTGTATGTTGACAGGTATGCTGGGTGTTGACAAATTTGCCTAATGTTGAGTGATTTGCTGTATGTTGACAGGTATGCTGGGTGTTGACAGATACGCCTCAAGTTTACCAATTTGCTTATGTTGGCAGGTGTGGAGAGTTGGGGCATCAGCCAGATATTGTGGCAGGTAATGAATGAGCGACACAGCCAGTTTCACCTGTGAATCGTCTCCCTCAGGTCCATTGTCTCCAACCTGATTAAGTTGGGGATGGAGTCGGCTGGGTAAGATGGAAAGACTTGATCAGGACCCGTTTTGCTCTGCCTTGACCACAGTGCCATTGTTACAGCTTTTGTAGTCGCTTGCCATCATTATGTGGTGAACTGATGGAGGAAATGGCTTGCTCGTTGTATATTCAACCATCAGAAATTTGCTTTCTCATCATCGGTGAATATTGTGCATTAGACTTCATGAAACAGATGTAAATACTTTCCAGTAATGTAAATTATTACCACTGTTGTGTTCTACATTCCTTGTTCCATTTTTACTGCATTCTTGACTATATAGGTACTGAAATTGAAAAACGAAACAATGTGATAAATAGGTCTGTCTGTACATGTATGAGTCTCTCTGCTTCCCTCTCCCTGTGCAATACTTGTCTGTGTTTTTCATTCTGTAGCTTGTCGGTACAGGAATCTGGCTGCATGCCTGTTCTTCAATGTACATCTTTTTCACTTGAAGTAATGTTAACAAGAGTTTATCTGTGTGTGCATTTCTTTCTGTGTAAATATCTATCTGTTGTGTCAGCAAATTCATATGTATAAAGATATATCTGTGGAGAGAAAGGGAAAGGTGTTAAGGAGCTGGTTGGTTGGTTTTTAAGATGAATATCTATGCATTTAGCAAAGATACATAATGTTTTACATAGATCTCTACATATATACATGCAGTTTATTTTTTTTTGTTTTGCAGTGTTTTGTAAATACATAGAAAAATGCATGTGCACCTGTGTACGTAAAGTAGGGGAGGAAAGCAAGAGATAGATAGTACATTATGCAAATGTGAACGCACAAATATATATATAAAGTATAAGAATATGTGTCTAAAGAGTGCAGATGAAACTAATGTGTGCCCAGAGGCACAGTCATGTACAATTGACACACAATTATGGAGGTGCTGAAACTTGCGCTTGATTGAAGAGATTGTGTTTTTTCTACATTTATGATTACTAAAATGAAATCCCTGTCATTCATAAGGCACCAACCAAATCATTGAGACAAAATCTGATTGACATCAGCACAAAGTAGTCAGGCGAAGTTTTTGGCCTTCACAGTTCGATACAGGTATTCAGTGTACAGTAAAACTTCTAGAAAGTTGGGCTATTAAGTTAATGTCCTTTCAAAAAAGCACCAGTAGAGAATGGAAGCGAGAGATGAGCAAGTTTGTGGTACAGTTCTCCCAACAGGGGTCTAGGTGAGGTCCAATTTGCCTGCAGGTCACCTGATTAGCAATTCGGGTCAAATGTGATCGTTGAAAACTTCTGACAGAAATCACCACCTACCCAGCCAAATTGTTATCAGTGAGCGAGGTGTCCGATTCAGTATCGATGCATGTTGATCCTCTCGTGAAGACAAAAATTACTTCCAAGTTAACCTCTGATCCACAGACTTGAGAGGGTTACCCTTATTTTCACCATCGTTATGATTGATATCCGTATTCATAGACCATTTTCATTTCTGTTGCAGTCAGTATATGGAGAGCCATTGTGATCCGTTTTTTTTTTTCAAAGATCCATTGTTACATTTTGGATATCGTCAGTATTCAGAAGTTCTTTGATATCGGTATTTAAACATCTATTTTGGTCAACGTTTGATACCAGTATTCAAAAGTCCCTTTGTTCTCATAGTTTGATTTCGGTATTAAGAGATCCTTTGTCATCAGTGTCAGTAGTGATATAGATCTTTGATCATTGTTTTATGTCAGTATTCAGAGATCCCATGTGATCATTTTTGTATTCAGTATTAAGAGATCCTGTGTTAATCATTGTTTTATGGTGGTATTCAGAGATCTGATTTTATGTCGGTATTAAGAGATCCTGTGATATATGTTGGCATTCAGAGATCCTGCGTTATTTTCATGTCTGTATTCAGAGATCCTGTGTTATTGTTTTCATGTTTGCGCTTAGAGATCCTGAGTTGTCACATCGATTTATGTCGGTATTCAGATTCATTGTTTGATGTAACAATATGTAGAGAACCTTTGCTCTCATTGATAGATATTGTGTTCAGCAATCCATTGTTATCATCATTTTTGCATGTTCAGAGATCCATTCATGGCTGTACTTTTCCTTCCTGCACGAACATGGAGAGTTTTTATTATACTCCTGTTCGGCTAGTATACTTCCCATGTCAGACCATAGTATTCAACGGCAGTTAGTCGGCTCTGCCAGGCCGAAATTTTTTTTGTGGTTAATGCAGTAATAAGGCCGTCACATGACGTCCACCCTACTTCCGCCATAGGAAGAAAGCCGGTGGCTGCTTCCTGTTCCTCATTCAGCGAGGCCTGTGTGCAAGGTAACCCCGAGAACCTTGGTGCTAGAGGGGAAGGTAGGGTGGCCATTAGAGTCTGACATGGTAAGTATACTAGCCAAACAGGGAGTATATAAAAAAACCCCATTTTGGCGTCATGTACTATACCATGTCAGACCACAGCAGAATTTAAAGGAATCGGAGGAGGGCCAAGTGCCTTAGTGGTTCTTGGGGTTAACTGATATGGCTGCATTAGCGCCACAAAGGAGAACCATCAGCCCTGGTCATGCGGATATCCCTTAAATAAAAGTTTATGAAGGGATTTTCCCAATGCCAGTAGGCTGCCTCCAGTAAATGGCGCAAGGGGACAGAGTGCTGGAACGCTGCGGAAGTGTGGCCAGCGCCCTGACCTCATGAGCCCGAGGAGGTAGGGCGGGGAGATCCTTGCACACCTGTGCGTAGGCAGATCTCACCGTCTTGGAAAGCCACCTAGAGATCGTGCCAGCCGAGATGTCTTCCTTATTATTGGGGTTGATAGACATAAGGAGACATCTCTGGGAGGAGTGCCTGGAGCGCAAGCGTTCCCATTAGTGTCTCAGACGCTATGTCTCCCCCTCTCCCCCCTTCCTAAGATATCCGCAAGTGAGCGGATGACGAGGGAGAGAGAGGCAATGCCCGGTTCCTGATTCTTAGCTAAGAATTCTGGAAGGAACTTGAGAGAGACAGAGCTGTCTCTGTGGAAGGTAATGTCTCTGGGATCCCCACTGAGGGCATGGATCTCACTTTGCCTTCTGGCCGAGGCCAGGCAAGGAGAAAGGTGGTTTTCAGGGAAAGAAGGTCAAAGGTAAGGGTGGCGATAGGCACGAAAGGGGGTTTTCTGAGAGCGTCCAGGACAATAAAGAGATCCCAAAGGTGAATGTGCCTAGGGGACTGAGATTCATGTAGGCCCACTCCCCTAGAGATCTCTCTGAGAAGGAAGTCATTCTCAAAAGAGGTTCTGCCGAGTTGGCAAATAGTGGTATAGATAGCCGACTTGTAACCCCGTATGGAGCTAGCAAAGAGCTTAGAGGGGAAGATGGGTGAGATAGAAAGTTGCCTTTCTGAATATTGGAAGGGTGATCATGGGGAACAGTGTTGTCTGAGCACCAGGAGACCCATCTCTCCCATCGGTAATTGTAGAGGGACTCGGTGCTGGTACTGCGCGAGGCCGAGGCTAAGTCCCATAGGCCCTGCGAGGCCCCCGCCCCCGCGAGTATGTTTAGAACGGACTGGGATCTGTCCGTATGGGAGGCAGGGGCAGGTGCTCGCAGTTGGGTTGGCATAGGTAACAAGCGTGCAGACGAAGCATCTGGGGATTGGAGTGAGGGTGACCTGAGCGGTGTTGCCTGAGCATGTCCCACTGAGTGTCCAACTGGATGGGGGGAACATGGGTGAGGCCATCACAGGGTTATGAGGATTAGCCTGGGTCTTTCCAGCCTCGCCTTCCTGATCACCTTGAGGATTGGGAAGGCGGGAAAGGCGTATGCTATGAGGCCCGACCAGGGAAGGGAGAGAGTGTCGACTGCATACGCTTGGGGATTGGGGACGGGAGAGACATGCACTGGCAGACAATGATTGAATCGGGTGGAAAGAGGTCGACCATGGGTCTGAAACAATGTTCCCACACCGTGGTCAGAGTTAGCCTGCTGTGGGTCCATTCTGTGTGTAGGAGGGACCTGGACCGGCTGAGGGAGTCTGCCAGGATATTGCGGGTCCCCGCTATGTGTCTTGCGCGGAGGGGCGATTCCCCGTGCACGACACCAGGGGAGGAAGGCCTCTGTCCGAAGAGAGAGGCCGATGGAGCAAGCCCCCTCCCCCCCCCCCTCCCCACATGTTTGACATAGCAAGCCACCAAAGTGTTGTCCGTGAGGAGGAGAACAAGTCGGTGTGAGACCTGGGTTTGGAAGCGGAGGAGGGCGAGCCTGACTGCTTCCAATTCCAGAACATTGATGTGGAGACGTGCAGTCCGTGCGTCCCACACTCCCAAGGTATGACTTCTCCAAGTGGGCGCCCCAGCCCAAGTTGGAGGCGTCTGTGTAGAGTTCCAGGGGCTGAGTTGGGAGGGAGATGGGAACTCTGGGGGTCAGTGTGGAGGGGTTGAGCCACTCCTCTGTAGCCCAATGGAACAAAGGCCTGAGGGGAATGGTCTGATCCCAGCGGTCGGAGGTCTGAGACCAATGACGACGGAACTCCCTTTGGAGTAGGCGTTTGGGGACCTGCCCAAGAGAATGAGGGACGAGAGGGACTCCATCATCCCTAGGAGGGAGGTCAGGGTTCTGGCTGAGGTGCAGGATGATCCGCGGAGGCGGGAGATGAGGTCCCCTATGCGGGCGGACCCCCCTCCGTCCGCTGCAGAAGCATGTCAAGAAAGACATGCTCCGCAGTGATGTGTAGGATCCCCACTCTGGCTACCCGGTCCCACTCCGTCAGGTTCTTCAAAGAGATCGTGGCGGAGTTAGGGGGGCCAGATGGGGAATAAGCCGACAGTTTGCTGGGGAAATAGCCATTTCCCTGGTCACCGGATTGTCGGAGAACAGGGAGATGACTGGGGCTTTCTTGCAGTCCCCGAGAAGGGTGCCAGCCTGGGCCGCATTAGGGTCTGAGAGGGATTCCTTTCCTGGCGGAGGGACGGCCTGTGCACCCCTGGCACAAGTTGCTTGACCTTCCCAGATAGCTGTGAGTGACTGAGGTGTGACGATCTTGGGTTTCGCTCGCTGGGCTGGGGGCGGCCTGGCGAATTCAGAGAAGAAAGGACGTTGTCGGAGGGTGAGGACTCCCTCACGACAAGGTCTGGGCGCCACCGTTCAAGGGTGAATACATTGCACGATGAGAAGGATTCTTCTTCCTCATCCTCAGACTCTGGGTGGTCGCATTCCTGGAGAGGTTGCGCAGAACTTCGTCAGGAGGCAACTGAAGGGGTGCATGAGGGTCCCGCCCTAGCTCGGTAGTGGGGAAACGCAAGGGTGGGTCCCTCGTGGCTCCATGATTGGCGGATGGACTAGGTGGGGGGGGGGGGGGGGGGAGCCTGTACTGCCGATTGGACAACGCCCGAGAGGAAGGGAGGGAGACAGAGGTCGAGCCAGTTCGAGGAGGCTGGATGCCACATCCGACGGTGGAGGTGGTCGTGTTGGGTGTCCGTGCTAAGCCACTGGTTCCTCTCTCGGGGGCATAGAGCCACCAGTACCCGAGGAGACAGGTGGGCTGTGGCGGCCCTGGAGCAGAGTCTCCTCTGGGGCAGGGTAACCTGAGACAGTGGGGGGTGGGGGGTTATCAAGAGGCCGTGGCCTGTCTTGCCCACCCTGGATAGTGCACTGCCTCGTACACCTCCCTGATGGGATCCCCTGGAAGTCCCTTGTGTGACTGGCGGAGCGGAGGAGGACAGGGCAGCCGATCCCCCTACCCACCTGTGTGGACTGGATTGGCTGCAGTGCTGTGGCCACCCCCTGGTGGGATAGGTCAGGTTACCCATGGTCCCGCTGGTAGAACCCCCCGCCGGAGAAATGGGACCGTGGATGTTGCCCAAGTGGGGGGTGGAATAAGTCCGCTCCCCAACGTCCTGTACCCCTAGGGGAAAGTGAAAGTGCGACAGTCTATCGGGTTGGTCGACCGCCTGGGGTCTGAGTGACACAGGTCTGGGAGAAGCGCTGCCTGCGACTGAGACCCGTGCTATATAGAGACAGAACCGGGATAGTACCACGGCCTGACCATAAGCCCAGAGTTATGGACACCTCCAGGGTAGTCCCACGGCATGGCCATAAGTCCGCTTTTGGAGTCTGGATGCTCCTCGTGCACGAGTGTTGGCTGCACCTGTGCATGGTGGGGGAGAGTGTCATGAGCCTGCTTGTCAATAGCGGGGGGAAGACTAGTGACCCGTGGCTCATCAAGGCGAGTGACAGGTGGTGATTCCAACCGTGACCCATCACCCGTGCTGGTCCGCGCCTCGTCAAAGTTCCCCAGGGGCCGAGGGTCGCATGACTCAGCATGATGGTAAGAAGTCTCACACCGTGCGTCGGGAGGGAAGAAGGCAAGCTGGCCAAAGAAGGGGGGAGAGAGGGAGAATTTCGATCAGAAGTTTTAAAACGACTTTGCCCTCCTAGGGGAGCCTTCCCTTAGATTTTCTGGGCAGATTAAAAGAAAGACATTTTGAAATGGTGGCAGCTTGCCTTGTAGCCTTCGGACGCAGCGATCGTGTGTCCACCGGTCGGGTAGAGGAGGTATGGTCACGTGTCCCCCCTCCGTGGGACCTCCTTCTACCCCAGGCGTACGTTCTTCCATAGCAAGAACGGATTGCTGTGAGGGGGGGGGAATCGACAAGCGGGCCCTCTGGGGATATGAGCGACTTCTGGATGGCGAAGTGGCTCGACCAGTTGTTGTCCTTCACCATGTTGGGCTATGGTGGCAGAGCAAACCCGGAGCACATGACCACATGTGGGAGACGAGTCGGTCGATCGAGAAAATTGTAAATTATCTTGATCGGCCGAGTGGTACAGCACTGATAGATACAGCACCGATAATAGCTGGGCGAGGGATGGTAAGTCCCTTGGTTGCCGTACAAGGGGATCGAGAAATCGATTGAAAACTCAAACTACCTGTACCAGTCACACTAATAATGCATACTGCTAGATCGGAAAACTTGATCGGAGTGTACAAGTACGCGAACAATAAGATTACGGAGCACTTAAGAAAACTCTGTACGCTAAACCAGGTACGCTGAACGAGGCTGGCCACAAGGTGAGGCAAGATGGCAGAGAGACGACAGGTGAGGAGAGAAAGATGGCGGCCCAAAAGACCAGAGAGTGTTCGATCGTCAAAGTGAAGTTACCGGGGGAGCGCGAGTGTACAACAGAACAAACGCTCAGAAAGATGGGGATGTGTTACCACTTGGAGACAATGCCGATCAAAGAAAATCGCGAGAGCAATACAACGATCGAACAAAGTCGCGAGAGGAGCATGGCGAGTGTGAAATTAATTTGAAATGAAATGAAATGCATGCCAAACCCAGAGAGTCTCACATGTCAAGTGTACTCAGGGTTTAGCGCAAGCCACAACTGAACAAGTGAAGAAGCAACACACAAGCAATCTTTACACAAAGGCAGAGGTGTAGGCGAGATAGAGCACAAGACTGATCTTGCTTAGGCTGTAGGCCGAAGGAGAAATGAGGAACAGGAAGCGGACACCGGCTTCTTCCTTCGGCGGAAGTAGGGTGGGCATCACGTGACGGTCTTACTACTGCATTAGCCACAAAAAAATTTTGGCCTGGCAGAGCTGACTAACTGCCGTTGAATGCTATGGTCTGACATGGTATAGTATATGACGCCAAACACGTAGTTAGAAGAGAGCCATGCAGCTGCTTCTAGCACTGACCGTGACCCGATTCTGTGCATCCTACACTAGGGGCATACACTGAGCCTTCTTGTGTGAAGTATTAGAACGAGCAGTGCTTGGCTGATTTCGTATGTTTACATTCTTCTGTACAAAGTGTTTTTAATTGGTTTCACTTCAGGCTCCTGAGGATGATGTGGATTCATATTTTAGTTGTGTGTGTTTTATATCACATTCATCGTTTTAGGATGGTTTTGTATATAGAGGTTGCAACGCGTCTTGTTTTGTCTTGTGACTGGTTTGTCCATGTTTCTCTTGGGCATTCTCAAACACTTATTTAAGATTTGTTTAGATTTCCGCCTGCAGTCGTCGGGTTGAAACCTGTCATATTCTGTCTTGTGATTGGTTTATCCATGTTTCTCTTGGCTGTTCTCTAACACTTATTTAAGATTTGTTTCGAGTCAGATGACAAGCATATGGATAAAACCACTCACTGAGGAGGAAGAAGAAAAAGTACTGACACATTTGGTATGCCAGAAACTTGCCACAATCAAGCGACCATTTAAACAGTTAGATGCAAGACAAGGGGTCAGCCAATTGCATTGAAAAAGGTCAGAGACAGACCCGCAAATTGTCTGCTTTGGCATCATCTCCTCTGAGAAAGAAAAGATCTCACATGATACAGAAGATCGGAATGAATATTTCAGGAAGCAGTAGAGAGGATGTGATCAAACAACATGGATCAGAAATCAAAAGAACTGCTGGCAGTCGCAGACAGTAGATTGTGTTGCTGGATGTGATCCAACAGCATGAATCAGAAATCCAAAGAACCGCTGGCAGCTGCAGACAACAGATTGTGCCCGTTGCTGGATGTGATCAAACTGAAACAGCATAGATCAGAAGTCCAAAGGACCGCTGGCAGCCACAGACAACAAATTGTGAAGGCTGCTGGATGTGGCCCTGTGAGAGTGACCAAAAAGCAAGGGTCTGCACTTGAAACTAGTGGGGGTTGAGCTAGACAACAGTGACCACCAAAAAGCAAGGGTCTGCACTTAGAACTAGTCGGGGGTAAGATGGACAAAGTACAGACAGCAAAAGAGATTTCTTAGAGCTGAGAAGCATAGATCAGTGTAGAATTTGACAGTGAAAAGAAAGCCAGTCAACAAAAAGAAGCTACGTTTGGAGAAATAGCAAAAGAACAGAGAAAACTCATTGTGTTGATGAGAATGGCAGAGAATAAGAAGAGGATATAACAGTGGGAGAAATCAAAGACATTCCAAAGCTTGTGGAAAACCTGTTGCAGCAGTATGACAGAGAGAAGAAACTGACATGGCATAACAATACAATCCCACAGGATGATCTCTGGGTAAAGACTGGAGATGACCATGGAGGTGGTACATTCAGACTGATGCTTTAAATTCCAAATCTCGACAATCCAAACTCCAGTCACAACACTTGTCTCCTGGCCACTGTAGACTGCAAAGACAGCCCCGGGAATTTGCAAAGAATCGTGGGTCCTTTCAAAGAACGGGTGGCTGCACTGAAGTCCATGACATAGAGAAACAAGACAATCAAACTTGTTTTTGTTTGGAGACTACAGCTCATGCTGTATAGCATGTCAGGTGCTCAGGTGACACCCCTGTCTAAACTGCACTGCATTTAAGAGCCAACTACACATGCCATCTTATGTTACTGAAGGCAACATCACACAGTGCAGTTTACAGGGCATCAGGAGAGACGACAAAAGATACAAAAATTCCAAGAGAAAATTGCAAAGCTGCACAACAGTGTCATCAGAAAGCCCATCATTGACATTACACTCGGCCAAGTAGCACCTCCCTATCTGCACATTCCTCTGGGAGTGGTAAAAAAGCACCATGACCTGCTGGAAGGCGAGTGTCATTCTCTGAATGAAGAAATTGCAGCTGAGGACAAACAGGCAGAGACAAAGTCAGCTTTTTCTGACTTGCTTGACAAATTGAAATGGTTTGAATCTTTTGAGGAAGAAAAAACGTAACTAGAATCAATAATGTATGAGCCTGAAGATGGCAGGACCACCTGAATGTTTTCCAGCAAGAGCAACATATACTGATGGACAAGGGAAATGAAAGAGGAAGAAACAGAAGAAAGGAAATCACAGCTTGATCCTCCACACTTGCCTGGTCCTGTCACACAGCATCTGGATGTTGCCCCGTTTCAGCAAAAAAATCCACAAGCAGGCCTATCATGGCAAGTCATTCATAGGCAACCACTGCCACAAATATTTGAAGCCAGAGACAATAGAACATGTATGTGAAAGTATTGTCAGCAAAACAGCTGAGCTGACTCGAGAAAAAGCTGTCTTTCTCAGAGCTAGGAGTTTATGTAACAGATTTAAAACACGGAATACCTATTCTCACACATCCACAAACAGATCTGACATTGAAAACCCATGACTGTGAGTGACATCAACACGCTTATGTGTGTGTGTGCATAAGGGTTTGTGTAAGGCGCAGGATGATGACATCAAAGAGCGCATGCCTTTCTTTTGAAGAGAATTCCCAGAGTCTCGCATCATCCCAAAGCGGCTTATCTTAGAAAAGCATTGTGTTCCATTTATCCGTCTTCATCATTTTGGACTCGCTGTACAAGGGGGTGAGAAAATGCATGCAGTTGTCAGTCTGCTAAAGAGGAGGGTATGGGGTCTGAAAACAGAGGAGAAATTACGTGTCATCATGTCAGAACACATGGGTATTGTCTCCCCCCTGCTTCAAAGACTCATGTCACTGGCCAGGAAGCAGTGTAAACTTTTGTGCGTGTGTGTGTTTGCGCGCACAATGGTTTGTAAGGCGCAGGATGATGACATCAAAGAGCGCATGATGCTAACTGAATGTGTGTATGTGTACAAAGAATACACCACAAAAGATTCAAACTATGTAAGGTATTATGGCTTTTTTTTTTTTTTTTTTTGTAAATCAAAGACCCACAGAAATACTCGCACATTTGTATTTAATCTGTACATATTCATGTGACTGTGTTTGTGGTTGTAAATATACATTGTGTTTGTAAAGGATATGGTTTGTTTTACTCAGTTCCTCAGAGATGCTTTCAATGAAATAATTTTATGCAACTCTTCACAAAAATATTTTATTACTTGACTGGAATAATACTCGAGTTGATGACATGTTGCCAGTGTGATTCTGGGACATGATGGTGAAGTGTGGAATAGATGTTTGCCATTTCCATATTGGCACTCATGGCCAGTAGATGACCATTATATGTGTGCATATTTTACATGCAGGGCTCTATGTAAAGATCAGTTTTCATGCAATACTTTGGAATTATTTATGATCATGTTTAAGGAATTCTTGCTTGCCATACTGAATAAGTGGATAATAAATCTGACTTCCATAACGTTGTAATACCATGGAAGTATTTATGATTATGTTGAAGGAATTCTTGCTTGCCATACTGAAGAAGTGGAGAATAGATCTGATGTCCATAATGTTGCTGCAATACATGAAGTATGTTGCAATATATTTATGATTATGTTGAAGAAATTCTTGCTTACCACATTGAGTAAGTGGAGGATATATCTGATGGTTTCCATGTTTGTTGCCTGTGAAGGTTTTTTATGAGGGGAGAGGGTCTACATTGGAGGGTTTAAAAAAAAAGAAAAAAAAAGAAGAAAAGCGGTTAAAAGGCCACACAAATTAACTTATCTTTTTTCCCATCCCCTCCATGCCTGATCTCCCCCATCCTTCCCCCTCAATACATGTTGACACCCCCCCTCCCCCCATGACTGTATTAAACCATGCATGACCATGGTGCACCCTTTCCATTTTACTCTCCATCCAGCCAAGCACAGCAGTTAACGTAGCCCCCCCCCCCCCCCCCCCCCCCCCCCCCCCCCCTTTTTTTTTTTTTCCACTCAACCATGACTGATGTATGTTGTACCAGCTCGCAACACATCATCCATTCATTCAACGAACACTAAAGTTTCTCAAATTTAATCATTGTCAATGGCATGTAAGTTCTCAATGGGAAACCGATTCAAACCTGAAACGAAACTGTACATGGCCAAAATAAAAACTAACGTATGTAATGAACACAATTCAAGCGCGGAGTAGTAACATGCTGTGAACACAGTTGAGACATAACAAGGCACACATCAGTGCTGAACATCTTGGCAACAACAAAAAAAAAAAAAAACCTTTACAAATTATGGCTGTTGGACATGGTATTGCACATTTTCCGTAGTTTCTGTATTATGGAGAGAGAACTTAAGCTTCCTTCCATCTCTCTTAAAAGTCTGTGTTGGTCAAATTTCAAGGAAATTCAAGAGCCCCTGTCTGAACTAAAGCACTGCTTCTTTACATGATTTTTGATACACATTTGTCCCAATTGCATTTTATTTTTAAAAAAAAAAAGAAAGAAAGAAACCTTGTGAAATTCTTCGCTAGTGAAATTCAAACAGTGACAGTGAACACAGATAAGCATTCGTCAGCCTTAAAGCATTTGTCACAAATCAAAGAACAGACCTTGGAAAAATACACTGAACAAGTATCGGGGGGGGGGGGGGAGGGGTGATGGGGAAGAATGGAGTCTAGCAGAAAAGAAAAAGTCAACCTGTGGTATCACATCTTTATCCACCACAGCTTTTATTTGTCAGAAGTTTTACAGAACACTTGCACTCCTAGCTTGACAAGTCGGTACCAAATTTGAAATGTAATGAGATCATTATTTTTGGCATCAAATTCTACTGAAGAAGGTGTGGCAATGTTTTGGCATCATTAGGTGACAGACAGATCCCATGTCATTTGGTGGACAAGTGGATGGCAAAATCTGAAGAATTTTTTTTTTTTTTTTTTTTTTTTTTAATCAAGACAGATACATAAAAGAAACATTTAAACCAAAGGAAGTGTTCCCCATTCGAGATGAGGTAAAGGCAAATGTACAATATCGTTTGGGAAATGGCTGTAGACCCCAAGAGCTGAAGTTGTCCCCTGAACAAGTGCAGTTTGCCTTTCAAGTCACTTCAACTGACCAGTGAACGTTTTTCAGGTAATTTTCCACTAGAGACAACACATTCCACCCCCCCCCCCCCCGCCCCATCTTTCATGCCCCACATTACTCCCATGATGCTCATTCTAGACACTTCATACACAGTCGCGTCCAGACTGTCCTGCCACAGACCCAGCTGTCCAAAAGGAGCCACCATCAGGCAACCCACCAGAGGAGATGCTACACTGCTGCCAAAACTCTTTAGTCATGCTCTGCTATGCCTACTCTACTCAAACCTTAAAGACGGCAAATTTTAAAAAGAATTATTAGTAAGTCCGCCAAACAACAGGGACAAACTTACTGCAAGACAAATCTGTTTGTCCATACTGTTTGGCGGACTTGCCAATAATTCAAGGGTTCGTCCTTGACAGTCCTTAACTTTGGAAGCCCCCTTTGAAGGCCTTGAAAGTACTTATAAATCTGGCTTTTGCTCATAGGTACTAAAAACGTGCTTAAATTTTGTCACTGCCATGATTTTGAATAGGTCTGTGTAAAATCTTCAGTCTGTTAAAAAAAAAAAATCTAAAAAAAAAGTAGTAAGAAAGTAGTCAGAGTTGACCGACAACTTGGCTGATAAGTCGTCTGCTACAGGTAAAAAACACAGAGTTACCAGCTTCATGGAGCCTGCACACGTGATAGAATGATCCGCCATCATGAAACTGAGAAGCCAACATGCCCGAAAAGTGTTGATTAACATCATTTGGCTGGGGGGAAAAAAAAGTACAAAGAACAGTCGCAGGCAGATCCTGGTGGAGACTAAAACAAGGGCTTTTGCCGTATAATGCAAAAAGGTCCTTTGATTTGTGTCAGTATTTCACGATTATTTTTCTTAAAATCATCAATGAAGTAGGTCCTTAAAACTTCTTAAGAATTCTGGAATTTTTGTCAGGAAATCCGTAGGAGCCTATAAATTCTTTCAGAATTTTGTTACAAGTTCTGACTGCTGTCACCTCATTTTGAGCCTTACACAGGACACGAATACTGAGCTCCCTAATGATGACAGTAGACTTCAAACAAGTACAGGGCAGCTGAGGGGAGTCTTTTGACAATTATGTCAAGGCAAATCGGTAGAGATTTTCATTCTGATTACAGGAGCCGTTTGGCAAAGTCAGGAATTGGCCCAAGAACTGGATCTGTTGAGGGCATCTCCACTGGACGGGCAAATCCAACACAGATAAAGACAAAATTGTTCCTGAAAAACAAACCTCTGCACAGGTGGATCATTGGGGAAAAAAAATGTACACACAAACAGTCCCATTTCAAAGATTTTTTTTTTTTTTTTTTTTTTTAGGGAGAATAGATTGATGGCGTATTTCGAGAGGCATGCAGGCAGTACTGATCATCAATGAGAAGAGAAAAAAATATTTCCAGACATGAATGAATTCAGACATTACTCCCCCATTTCTAGAAATCGAGACAGACGTACATTATCACTCAAAGAAAATCCCCTTTAAAGGCAAAGACAACAGATGTGTACATACTGTATCGTCCTGTTTCAAGGCAAAGGGAGAACATCAAGGCACAGAAAGGAAGACAAAAAAAAACAGACTGATAGATATTGACTTGTGATCTTGTAGACTTTGGTCACAATTATAAACCCCTACCCATAGCACCCTCCCATTTTTGGCAGTACAGCAAAACGGGGGGTTACAGGCAGAGACATGTATACTTCTGACAATGCATCAATCTCAAAAGCTGACAATATGTAATTTTTCATGGACGTCAATGGTTTGTTTCAAAAATGGCTCAATGAACACAGTCTAGCTTTTCATCACATTATAATCAGTAAATAAAATGCATACATGACCTTTACATTAACACCAAAGCAGCCAATGCGTTCAGCACATGATCATGATACTTAATGAATTATGAACACTCCTCTCAAATGTTTAAGCAAAGTCCTACGTGATCCACCACTAACTCCATACAAAAAATCTAGCATGAACACAGACTATCTCACACAAAATTACAGACAGCAGGTGGAGTGAGATTTCTAAATGTAGCAAATTCACAGGAAATAGTGTTGGTGTCACCGCAACAAATCCAATGACACATATATATGTAATTTGGGGGGCAAAGAAGATTCTAAGTAGCAATGCATGGCTGCATCAGTTTTGAAGATTGACTATACAGGCCAACAGATACCTGATCACCTTCCATAATCCTTGTCAACAGGGCGAGGCATCTATCATCTGGCACAGACATCCATTCCCATACACATCCCACAGTAGGTTTCAGCTCCAAGAACTCGTACATTTGCTATTCTGGTCAACTGGCCAGACCTGTTAAAACATGTGCAACTGCATGGACCTGTGAACGCTTTCCTTAACAAATTTTCTTATCACTAATGCCCGTAATGGGCAGACCATGACTGCTGCATCTGTTTCACACCATGAAGAGATGACAGACAGCGGCACCCCCAGTCAGCATCGCTGTGTCAAACGCAATCCATGGTTGAGATAACACAAGCACATATTGTTTAAGTTTCAGTTTCACATATTTGCACTCACAAACTACTCTGACTGCGAGTGGATGCCATCCCAGGCATGGCAATCTGATTCTCTCTCTGTGTTTGGCTCTTCTTTTTTTATCGATGAAGACACAGCCCAACTGGACATAAAACCACAGACATTTTGATTGTGTAAACATGCCATTCAGTTGCTCAGATATTTTCTTTGATTGTGCTACTCTTCTGTATACTGCATCATTTGCCTGAGTGAGAAAGACGTACAAATTAATGCAAAAAAACCACAGCCTGGAAAAAGTGACAAAACCAAAACACACTTCATCAAACTTAAAACTGTTACAAAATAAAAAGCCCTTGTGTGCACTTGGCTGTGCTCTGTCTTCCAATCACATCCTCAGAGCCAGTCACATTCATTCTTTAGTGGACGGCTACTGGAGTGAACTTTAAAAATGCAGAAAGCTACCGTATCGTCACACATAAAAAGTTCTACATGTATAAAAAAACCCAGATATTTCCACAAAGTCTCCTTGCTCGTAATCCTCCTTTTTCATGCATGTGTACAGAGGCATGCACACACGATACACACAAGGAGACACATTATTAATAGGTCTGAAGAAAGATGGGACACACGCACACAATATAGATGGAAAACCTGTGAAATCTTTATCTTCTTAAATGATCAGCTGATTTGAAGCCGATGGGAGAAAAAAAAAAAAAAAAAAAAGAGCCCTCCTAAAAATATAGACGCCACCTACTCCAAGAGCTGACAAACTTGTGGAAGTCAACAGACATCACAGTGGGAATGGTTTCTTCATGATTTACTGGGGGTAGGGGGGAGAAACGAGGACTTGGATAAAAGAACATGTTCATGGTCCATACCAATGCTGCCCCAGAACTTTTTTTTTTTTTTTTTTTTTTTGATAAGCTGGAGTATAGTTCATTCACGCCCCAAAATGACATTCCAAACCATAAACAACAACAAAAGTCATCCCACCAACATCCCAACACTTCCATATATGACCATCCCAAAAAAACTTGAAAATTATATCATCAAACACAGCAGCATTCGCAAACAACAAAAACTGCACACCACAATAATAAGAATTCCATTCACAAGTCAAAAAACAGCAACAACAATGGACTTCTCGGATCAACCAGAGTATAATCTCCCAAGAGATAGGCACACACAAAAAAGTGAGATCACAGAGTATGGTGTACAGGTATGACTAGATCCGAGTTTGTTCATGTCAGCTGTCTGACCAGGTGAATCCTGCAGCAGCCATTTCCCAGTCACACACAGGTGACAGAACAAACACGAAGGAAATCAGAATCAATGTTATACCCTGCTGCGCACTGCTGAATAAAGAACTCTGACAACACAGGAGAAAGCAATCATGTGCCCAGTGACCTTGACAGTGTTTGAGAAGACCAGATCCTGAGAGACTAACAAGTAACATAGAACTCTTTGGTGAAACTGAGGGTGTTTGCTTGCGTCCTGGTTCATACCTAACAGAAGGCATTATCGTCAACCCTGATTTCATTGTTACTCCAAGGCATCTTCAACCCTGATTTCATTCCTAACAAATGGCATTATCTCCAACCCTGATTTCGCTCCTAACATACAGCATTATCTTCTGCTGTTTTAAGTTCCTAACATAAGGCATTATCTTCTGCCCTGGTTAGTTCCTAACATAAGGCATTATCTTGTGCCCTGGTTAGTTCCTAACACATAAGGCATTATCTTCTGCCCTGGTTAGTTCCTAAGATAAGGAATTATCTTCTGCCCTGGTTAGTTCCTAAGATAAGGAATTATCTTCTGCCCTGGTTAGTCCTAACACATAAGGCATTATCTTCTGCCCTGGTTAGTCCTAACACATAAGGCATTATCTTCTGCCCTGGTTAGTTCCTAAGATAAGGAATTATCTTCTGCCCTGGTTAGTCCTAACACATAAGGCATTATCTTCTGCCCTGGTTAGTCCTAACACATAAGGCATTATCTTCTGCCCTGGTTAGTTCCTAAGGTAAGGAATTATCTTCAGCCCTGGTTAGTTCCTAAGGCAGGCATTATCTTCAGCCCTGGTCAGTTCTTAACCTGATTAGTTTGTAACAAAAGGCATTATCTTCTGCCCTGTTTAGTTTCTAACATAAGGCATTATCTTCAGTCCTGGTTAGTTTCTAATAAATGACGCTATCTTCAGCCCGGTTAGTTTTTAATATAAGGCATTATCTTCTGCTGTAACATAAGACATTATGTTCAGTCCTGGTTAGATCCTAACATTTTTAAGGCATTACCTTAAATCCTGGTTCGTTCTTAACACAATACTCTTCCTTGTGTTTCTAAGATATGGCGTTATCTTCAGCCCTGGTTAATTTCTAACATAAGGCATTATTTTCACCTGTGGTTAGTTCCTAATATTAGGCATTATCTTCACCCTTGGTTTGTTACTGACATAAGGCATTGCCTGGTTTGTTCCTAAAGTAAGGCATTATCTTCAGCCCTGGTTAGTTCTTAACCTGAAGCATTATCTTCAAACCTGGTTCATTATTAACATCATAAGCTATTACCTGGTCAACTCTTACCATAAGGCATTATCTTCACCTCTGGGTTCGTTATCAAAGTAAGGTGTTACCTGCTTAGTTCTTCATATAAGGCATTATCTTCACACTCCTGGTTCCTTCTCAAGATCAGGCATCATCTTCGTCCATGGTTCGTTATTAGCATAAGGCATTGTCTTCATCCACGGTTGGTTATAAGGCATTTCCTGGTTAGGCTTTTAACATCAGGCATTATCTTTACCCCAATCATTATTAACATAAGGCATTATCATTAAGCCAGTTCATTATTAACACAAGGCATTATCTTCATCCCAGTTCATTATTAACATAAGGCATTATCTTCATCCCAGTTCATTATTAACATAAGGCATTATCTTCATCCCAGTTCATTATTAACATAAGGTATTATCTTTACCCCAGCACATTACTAATGTATGGTAATTATTTTACCCCAGTTCATTATTAACATAAGGCTTTACCTGGGTAACTCTTATCCGAAGGTGTTGTAAGGCATTACCTGATTGGTTAGCCCTTCACATAAGGCATTATCTTCACCCACAGTTCGTTTAAACGTAAGGCATACCTGGTTAACTCTTAGCCTAAGACATTACCAGGTTAACTCTTAACCTAAGGCGTTACTTGGCTGACTCTTAACCTAAGGCGTTATCTTCACCTCTGGTTCATTATCAACCTAAGGAATTACCTGGTTAACTCTGAACCTACGGCATTACCTGGTTAACTCTGAACCTACGGCATTACCTGATTAACTCTTAACCTACAGCATTACCTGGTTAACTCTTAACCTACAGCATTATCTTCATCCCTGGTTCGTTATTGATATCAGGCATTACCTGCAGCCTTAGTGAATTCCGAACACAATGCATTATCTTCAACCCTGGTTAGTTCCTCTCAGCTAAAATTTATGCTGTCAATACACAATCAATCTGTCATCCAATGTGCTTACCTAAACCAGCCTGACATGCATGATTTGTGTCCCCAAATAATGCTCTTGAACTAACAAGCGGTATCTGCTGATAAAATTGTATTTATTGAGTGCAGTTTTCTAGTAAGTTATTCCACTATTTCTACAAGGAAATTCGGCACCATATGATGAGCATTAAGCCTGCATTCATTTATTGGAGTTTACAGTATTCACTGAAAAATACGCACAATCAAAAGCAGCACCATGACGCTTTTAAGAGGCCATCGGTCAGTTGTAAAAGGTCAGACTGTCTACAGAGATGCCTGAATATTCAATTGTATGCCACCAAATATGTGTGTTTGAAAGAATTTTTTTTTTTAAAGTGTTAACACCACAAAGTTTTAATGGACTTACACGGATCCATACTTCTGTGTTTGCGTGTATGTGTTGTGTGTGTGTGTGTGTGTGTGTGTGTGTGTGTTTCTTGGTTTGTTACCATTTCGCCATGCTCTCAAAGGGCTCTTTTCTTTGACAACGCTCACTACACATCGGTCTTGTTTGATGAGTGCGTAATTACAATAACATACTTAAGACACATGCTTTGTTCTTACTGTGCACATATACATTTACATATCATACAGGTGGACAGGCCAACACATCCAGGGACCTGAGGGGAATATAACAAGAACCGAGAGGGAGAATCACAGTTGAAAGCTATACTGGACATAAAACCCAAAACAAGGTTGTTTTTAAAAGTTTTTTTTTTTTTTTTAAACCAGTGTGCAATGTTTATCAATTTCCCCTGACTTGCGGGTATGTGTGTGTGTGTGTGTGTGTGTGTGTGTGTGTGTGTGTGTGTGTTTGACACTCTTAATGTTACTATTAGGTCATTCCATAAATTGTCTGTGTTATTTTTCTTCCTTCCTGCCTTGTGTGCAGACTACATATGTACATGTGTGCATTTCAAAGTGTTCACTTCTCAGGTCTTGGTGCATTCACAGGCAATTCAACGTATCCATGTCCTATACGAGACTGAAGTTACTCTCATGCATTTGTGTAGTTGTCATTCAATGAATGAATGTTCTTTGGTCATGATCACAATGCTGAATTAAAAATTTAATTAGAAAAAAAAAATGGTTGTGTAACAAAACTGTAGCTGTAAAGGAAAGAGAGAGAGAGAGAGAGAGAGAGAGAAATGAAGCTGAAGGGCGAGCGAAGAAAAAAATGAGTGGGTAAGGAAGGATGTAGAGGAGGCAGGGAGGTAATCAGACAACAGACTGAGAGAAGATAGCCGAGCTCAATTGTGAGATTCACTATACGAACGTAACAGTCACAGTGCTGTTACAGTTAATCAGAAGCTAGCAAAGAGTTGGCTCTTTTTCTGAATTTGAATGAAAAGCTCAACAAACAAACTGGCAACACAATTAAAACTAAAGTTTGGTGATGCCATGTCATATTGAATGCTAAGACCACATCTGGCAAGTCCAGAACTCAGAAAACGGGCAAACACGTCCATAAAACAAGATTTATGTAGACAGCGCAAAGATGGCACTTCCCCATTAATGAGGTATGCAAGTTCTTTATTTTCTTTTTTCCCCACTTTTTTTTTCTTCGCCTCAGGTAATACAGATTTCTCTACTTAACACTAGCCAGCATGGTTGCTTGGGTTGAAGAAAAACATTTCTGATTGGGTGTCAAACATTCAACACTGGGTATATACACAGCAGTTAAGGAGGTTTGCGAATAAGTCTGAATGAACATTTCCCTCTAGTGGAAGTATTTTTCAGTGAGGGGAACTGTGGAGGGAAGAGCAGTTAATTAAGCAGAACTGACTCTGCCGAAAAAACAGACTGCTAGGTAAGTCTATACAGACACACATGGCAGCTTAACGACAAAGGGAAAAAACACTTTCCTCCTCAGTAACTTCTGTTCAAAAATAAAATCATTAAGAAAATATTTGACAAAATCCTCATAGCTGTCCGTGCTCTAAACACTTTTTCTTTCAAAGAGTTGCTCACTCCCTTCAAAGTTTTGCTATAGGGTATTTACATATTCCTTGAATCATTTAGTGTGTACAAAGGTTCTGCTGCCAAATGTAGCAAATTTGCTGCTGTGGTGACAAAAGCATATTCTGTCTTTTTGGAATTAGTAGAAGACTTAGTATTCGCTGCTACACAGTTTCAGCAAATCAATTTGCTGCCTTGTTTTTCTAGTACAGCCCTCCAGCCAAGATGTTTTAAATGGACTCACCTTGGTAGCACTTCATTTAACTTAGGCCATGACAGACAGTGATTCTGTGACAGCGTCACTGTTTGGTGTCAATGCTCGCTGTTTCATGACACTGAATGCTTTTATATGCTTGAGTGAAATCCCTTGGAATAACATTGTTCAGTACCACCAGCTCTTGAAAAGAAAAATCAATGACGAAATGCATGTGGTGTTTCATTGCGTCTTCTACTGTCAGTGAACTATTTGGCAATTTCTGTACATGAATGATGCACAACAAGACAGCCCCTGAAGAGCTCTGCCCTGTGAGTACATATTCAATTGTACATGGAACTGTCAGCTTTCTATTTCAATGAGCAATCAGCTTTCTGTTTTAATGAGCTATCAGCTTTCTATCTTAATGAGCAAACGACAAACTGAATTGCAATTCATCAAGTGGAGGCTGCCCATGAATCAGATCCACACAAACATTGTTTGCTCCCAATGTAAGAGACCACAGAGGAAAACGTAACACATGAAGATACTATCCTCGACTGCGGAACAGACCTGCTGGAAACAATACTGGAAGCGTGCACCGTGTGTTCACATAGGATCAGGCAAGCGCAGGGCATTCCATTAAGAAGTCAAGGGATGTAATTGCTCCCTGGTAAATGCCTATTGTATAACAGCCACTGGATGTGACACGACAGAACCTCCATAGGAGCGTTCACATGGGAGTACCTACCCAAATTTCATGACTGCAGAGCCCACCGGTGAAAAAACGCCACCATCAAGCATCCTGCAGCCCCATTCACTGTTCCGCTGACAGATGAAGACAGCAAACTCCAGACACAGCCAAACTTTAGCCATGAGGTCTTATGTGCCCTCTGAAGAGACTCCTGGGTTAGAGTCTATCTCACTGTCAACAGGACTTTCCCTGTGGTGAGGGGGTCTTTCCTCACCGACCCAAGAGACATAACAAGTGTGTCACATTTGCCGTCTCAAAATTAAACTGTCAGACACTACCATGTTCCACACTTTTTAACAGACACTTGTTTTTATACAAAGCATCATCTAGAACTGAGCATCTGATTCAAACAGAAAAAGGTATGGAAGTAAGTATTCACTCAAAAAAAAAGAAGAAAAAAAAAAAAAACCCCCCACCCCCCACACACACGACATACACAAAACTACCCTAAAGATGTACATCAGAATATCATACAATGCAGGGCAGGGCACCCCCTGACCACATGATGAGTGATACCAGTGGTCCCCCTTGGGCCTGAATTCACAAAACACTGCCTATCCACATTAAGAACCACTCACACACTCACAATCACCTATATACACACATACCTGAGTCTGTTTAAGAGTCTAGCACCAAGAATACCAAGGCCAGAGACTGGGGAGCTTGCATTCACACAGGATGATGGTATCCGAACACTGTCACCACAACAATCAACCGAGCAAGCCAGCGTCCTCAACATGCTGCAACAGTGACCGACCCAAACTGAATCAAGCTCATGTCTTCATCTGCCTGGCCGTGATCATAACTGTTTGAACAGGTATCATCTCAGCCAGGGTGTTTGGGTCTTCACAGGCATTACTGTGACAGTCGGCAAAACAGTGAAGACACGTCACCACTGCCTTCAACAAGGTCTAGCTATGACAGCGCTGAAGAAGCAAAATCCTTGTCTAGAGACACCATCATAGTCACAGTTCTGCGTCTACTAACACTGCTTATCAAAGGCAATGATACTGGTGTCACCAAGACATGAGCGCAAATCAATGACGCTGGTTGTTCACGAAAGTGTGTCACCACGCCATCAACAGTCACCATGTTTGTCAGCTCTCACTGCAGCTGTCAGTATAAATTGAGGTCAGGTTTCTAGACATCATCAGTGGAAAGAAGAATCGCTGGTCATTATCAGTCATCGTGGCCATAAACAGTCACCACAGCCACAAACACGGCTGCCAAGTGTTAAAAAAACCTCTGTGATAAATAGTCGCCATGGCTATAAACGCAGTTGCCACGGCCATCAACACAGTCACCGTGGCCTTCAACACACTCACTGGCCATCACACACTCAACTGTCATCACAGCCATTCACACTGGCCTGTTTTGGCTGTCAAGTCACCGGTGTCGTCACCATCAGTCACACCAAGACCATTGTTGTTACCCCTCCAGAAGTCCCCAGCAAGTCTCCCCAAGGCCTGGACTCGAGAAGAATCCAACCAGTCAGCATTCTGCATCCAACGAGATGGACAACACAGCTGTCTGTCTCTCCAGCCTCCCCCACAGAAGTGAACACAGTCTAGGAGAAGCCGGTGCTATAAGTAGGTGTGGGTCTGGGAGCCCACCACCATACCACACATTTCGTCACCAATAGGAGCCTCTCTGCAAAAACACACACACAGAGACCATTCGCATATAAAACTCTTTGCATCAGTCTATCAATCAATCATTTTGTTCATGACTGTGCTAAACATGGTCATCTGAGAGCTGTTTGTTCTACTTCATGGGCAGCACATGACACAGAAACACGCTAAAACCATGACATCTTTTGATCCTGTCAAAATACCCCCAACAAAATTTAGGTATCTGTCAAAAGGCTGAATGTCTGTTTGTCATTCAATGTTTGCTTTTCTGAGTGAAAACGCACACCAAAAGGGATGGAGGCAGTTCCGAAAGTGGCGAGCGCTTTTCAGTGTAAGAATCAACTCTCACAAAAGCTTAAGATGCTTAGCCTCCTCTCTCATTATCTTTTCTCTCTTCTAGTAACATACACACACAGAGACCTTGACCCTGTGACGGTGGAGCATTGCAGCCGTCTGGTACTGCTTGTGCTCCTGCTCCACACACACACACACACACACACACACACACACACACACACACACACACACACAGAGCGACACACACAGAGATACCCCCACCCACACACACACACACATGCGCGCGCACACACACACACACACACACACAAACACAAACACACAAAGACGCAGACACAGACACAAACACACACCGACCTTGACCCTATGATGGTGGAGCGCTGCAGGCGCCTCTGGTACTGCTTGTGCTCCTGCTCCAGACTGATGACGCAGCGCTGAATGGCGCTGACCGTGGAGAAAAACACGACTGTGGGTCCTCCACCGTCATCGTCGCCCGCGGCTCCTCTGTCGTCCCCGCATACACCACCTGCACTCCGCACGCCTCTGATTGCCCAGCGACGCGCACAGCAATAACATGCATGAGAAAAGGCTTGTGGGTTTTCTAAAGGCTCTCTCATTACCTAAACTTTGCAAAAGTGTGTGCATACACACACATACTCACTCACATACAATATCCTTTTCATCATGTTTGTCAGTCAGTCTGTTTAGTCTATCTATGTACAGAGAGAGAGAGGGACAGACAGACAGACAGGGGGGGGGGGGGGGGGAGAGAGAGAGAGAGAGAGAGAGAGAGAGAGAGAGAGGTAAAACACTACATCTATCCACAGTGAGAGAGAGAAAAGAATACCAGGATCTTAACGATGGTACATGGAGAAGCTTACAGCCTTTATACACATTGCCCTCAAAAGAGAAAAGGACAATGAAAAAAAAAGCATAGTTGTTAATGTGCATACAAAATGGGGTACTTTATACACAGATTAATAAAAAAAAAAAAAAAAGGGGGGGGGGGGGGGGGGGGGCGTCCCCAGAGAGATACAGTGTTTTCACTCTCTAGCATGATAATTGTTCAGCCACGCTGAACAAAGTCAAAAGCTGTGAACTCTCCAGACACAAAGCAACTCTGTTTCGCTGATAAAAGGTATCAAATCAAACAATCTCAAGAGTTCTGCCCCTGATTTTTGTCCATTTCTGATCCACATCACACATCGAAATAAGCGATCAAGACTTTGCTACAGTGCTTTATGCCCACAAAAACTGTCAGATTCCAAATCAACACAGATCAATGCTTGAGACAAATTATTCGAAAAGAAAAAAAAAAAAAAAAAAGAGCGAAAAAAAAAAAAAAAGAGAGAAGAGAGAGAGAGAAAATGGTATGATCATCGTTTTTTTTTTCTGTCTGCTTTTCGTTAATAAGAATTCCTCTGGATTTGACATTTTGGTGAGGATCCTCTTATTTCATCAAAAAGACCCTTTTAGCTTTTCACATATAGTCTCAAGGACCCTCCATTTTAAAAGCTGGAAGGAACGAGAGAAAAGAGAAAGAAGGGAGTAAGAAACAAAGACAACTGAAAGTAGACTTTTGAAATAAAGACAACTGAATGTAGACTTTTGAAATAAAGACAACTGAAAGTAGACTTTTGAATTAAACACAACTGAAAGTAGACTTTCAAAATATAGACAACTGAATGTAGACTTTTGAAATAAACACAACTGAAAGCAGAGTTTTGAAATAAAGACAACTGACTTTTGAATTAAAGACAACTGAAAGTAGACTTTCAAAATAAAGACAACTGAATGTAGACTTTCAAAATAAAGACAACTGAAAGTAGACTTTCGAAATAAAGACAACTGAATGTAGACTTTTGAAATAAAGACAACTGAATGTAGACTTTTGAAATAAAGACAACTGAATGTAGACTTTGAAATAAAGACAACTGAATGTAGACTTTCAAAATAAAGACAACTGAATTAAGACTTGCCAAAGCTTTCACAAGCACATGTAATTTACAAAAAAATCTGTACAACAAGGAAACCTGTTCACATACACAGACTTCCATAAACAAACACAGATCCAAGAAAGCAAGAATATTCCTTTCATATTAACCACACTGGTGTCAGCTGTTCTTATCTCCCACCGCCCCTCCCTCCCCCCCTGTACTGTACTGAAGGTTCTATTTTTCTTGTACTGAAAGCTCTATTTTTCTTAAATGTTACATCAACTATTTTTCTTAAATGAACAAGGAAACATTACTTTCAACGATTCAATTTAAATGCAGCATTTCACAATATGAAACTATAGGAAAACATTACTTTCAACGGATTCAATTTAAATGCAGCATGTATCGATTATTAACTATAGTTTTCTGACACGACATGGTGCTGCAAAGGTTTTGCACAATCTCTCCTGTGATTTCCTTTTTACCTAACACGTCCTCTTCATTTCTCATCGCGTTCTTTCTCTCTTTCACTTGCAAACACAAAAACTGACCATAACCTATGAACATAGTGTAATTTCAGTTATTATAGCTATCTGTAATTTCAGTTATTACAGCTATCACCTGCAAAACATATAAACCACATCACTGCTTGTTGTTGGTTCTTGTATATGCGTGAACACTAATACAGAGAGAAAGTGACAAGAAAAAAAAAACAAGGCAAGATTTTTTTTTTTTAAACCAAAGCACATGTATATAAAAATAATGTAACATACATTATGAACTTAATTTATTGGAGGATAATCACATTTATTAAAGCTATCTCACTTGGACATAATTGATGAATGACGTCACATTCTGCAGAAAAACAACAACAAAACAAACAACAATGACGACAACAACAAACATCAATTACCCACACCAGCCTACTCCCTAAACTTGATGACAGAAGTGTCTATGCCCAAATCAGCAGTGATTACAGCAACATGTGTACTTTGGGGCAACACTGCTTTTGTTCAGTTCTGTGGCATCACGATGACTCGGCGACTCACACTGGGTGCCACACATTTACATAGCATAAACTAATGAGTCAGTCACAGACATACGCTCACAGTCGCGGCCAACTCTGCTCTTGTTGCTTGTGAAAAATGTACATAACTTCCTTCGCTGAATCTAGCGTCCTCAATTTCAATGAACTGTTTACCAGTTAGGGACTCCACATGATGATGTGTGAAGTCAAACATACTGCTGCTATTAAACTGTGCTAGCACTGTGTGCAAAATGTTTCCCTTCCTCGGTGCAGTGAGGCACCGATATTTCTCCTGGATTCATGCAAAAACTTCCTTCAACTTTCAATGTCCCTGTCATCTTCATAACAATGAACATGGCTGCATACACACTGCAATCTGCCCACTAGGATTATTGTGATGCTGCAGAGAACTGGAGAGCCTTAATGGGTGCTTGTTCTTCTGAACACAGCCTACACTCTAGTGGATTAGAAAAATCGATCAAATTCTGTCATTTCATTCAGACTGCAGCATTCATGATTTTTCTTTTGTGTTCTTTATCTTTTCAAATGTTTCATGGCAGAAGCTGAATTATACTGTCACATTCAAAAATGCATAGCTGCAAAGCATTTAGAAAACAATTAACATTTTCTGTGGTTCACAAGTGGTGTAGGCAGGTCTGACTTCGCAGTCAAACAAGTCCAACAATAAACCATCTGACTGAGTATCAATAACACAATCAACCAGAATACCAGTCAATACTTAATGATAATTAACCTATTATCATTCTACAGTGAACCATCCGACTGAGTATCGATAACACAATCAACCAGAATACCAGTCAATACTTAATGATTAATTAACCTATTATCATTCTACAGTGAATTAATCAAGTCCAACGGTAAACCATCCCACTGAGTATCAATACCATAATCAACTAGAATATCAGTCAATACTTAATGAGTAATTAACGTATTATCATTCTATGATGAATTGATAAGAAAACAGAAAAAAAAAAATCCCCAAACCGGTATTTGACCATTCAAACGGGAGACGACTATAACTACTTAAACACAAACTACCAACCGTTTCTTAGCGCATGCCAAATATACTTCCAATGGACATACAGTGCTAAAGACAGTCTCAATATTTCTACAGGATAATACCCACACAGCTGCCTTGAAAATGGTGACAACAGATATCTACAGGCGTTTATATGTAAGTATACATGTACATGTATATCCAGTTATCTCTTTTCTCTCACACACAAACACACACACACACACACACACACCCCTCCACACACACACATAGGGATTCATTTGAGTGTTGGACATCAGACACTGGACTGACTGCTCTTAGAAATGACAAAAAAAAAATGTCCATCGAATCACCGCCTTATCCTTACAATTTTCACCCAGATGGATACGGCAGTTAATGCTTCTGACCACGATGAATCCAACTGTCTGCTTTTATGAAATTAGGCACTGCTGAAACGATTTCAGGTGGCACGCACTCAGCTTGTCTCTCATTCACAGCGGTTACTTTTGGCACACTGAAATCTACTACTCTGTCAAGGCAGATAACTCTGACATTAGTCACAGTACGGAATTCTCTGAGTAAACTTAAAGCTGACATGGACTGTTTTCAGCACAGTGACACAGAATAGTCTTTCATCTTTTGGATATGTGTTTAAAAAATCCTACCAGGTGTCATGTTCATTTGATGACCTTCAAAATGGTCTAGTTTGTGAAAACTGAAAGGAGGAAAAAAAAAGAGGAAAGATTCCGACAGTCCAGTGGTAGATGTACGATTAAAACTCTGCATTTACACAACATTCATTCTTTTTCAGGAAAGATGTGATCATGATAAAAAAAAAAAAAAAGGAGCGAAAATTTAGGCTGTTCTTTATCTACTCGTTTAACCAACTGATGGCTAACACTTAGCATTCCCGGACTTTAACACCGACATCTCCTAAATGAAAGAAATTCTCTCAAACGTTTTCATTCACCAGGGACCTTTCATCAGTTTGTGGTCAGAAATTCACACAAACCACATGGCTGTGCCAAGACTGGTGCTAACAGGACTCCACAGAATATACCATCCGACAAACTGCAGGTAAACAGTCTACCACTGTAGTCATATCAGGCTGCCTACCTGCTCCCAGTATTATAAATATAATGACCTCAATATAGTTAAAAAAAAAAAACAACAACAAACAAACAAAGAAAACTCTCATGTACATAAAATGCCATGTTTCTGCCTTTAAATCATCATGACACGAAAACCAAACCAAAGCAAACCAAAACAGGGAAAGCCCCAATAACTCAACAAAAAAAAAATGAAATCAATTTTGACAGTCTCTAATGCAGTTACAATTAGCATCACTCGGATGTAAAATAACTGGCAGGTATGTCGCAGACATGCATTTTTTTTTCTTTTTCAAACATTAGTAAACAACAGAGGAAAACAGCGATTGTTGTGTGAAAAAACAGAAAATCGTTGTTTAGTTCCAAGAAGGAAGATATCTTACCCTCTCCTTTTTTAAGGCAGGCTAAGAGAAAATGAGCACATCATGATTGATACATATGTAAGTAAACAGTACACAACTGATCATATCATGAAAAAGAATGGAACTAAGTCATGCAATACAACTCATATCAAATGAGTGTAAGGATCAAATACGGAGACGTGCGTGCGTGCGTGCGTGCATGTGTGTGTGCGCACGTGTGTGTGTGTGTGTGTGTGTGTGTGTGTGTGTGTGTGTGCGTGCGTGCGGATGCATGTGTGTGTGTGAGAGAGAGAGAGTGAGTGAGTGAGAGCCAAGCAAGAGAGAAAGAGAGAGAGAGAGAAAGAGAGAGAGAGAAAGATTATTTTTGTCCATATGATCAAGTACTTAAAATTCATTGTTGTTCATCTCTAAACA
Source organism: Conus betulinus (assembly GCA_016801955.1). Classification (NCBI taxonomy): domain Eukaryota; kingdom Metazoa; phylum Mollusca; class Gastropoda; order Neogastropoda; family Conidae; genus Conus; species Conus betulinus. The sequence goes on along the minus strand of JADBJO010005352.1, from coordinate 53,456 downwards.
CAGAAAGGCACAAAAACATTCAACATTCTTTCTTACATTTGTTCAGGTACATCCTCATCCAATTTCACACATTATCCATAAATGACTTTATCCTGGAATCCCCTGACCCCAACCCATCAAACATTCAACGGAAATATTTAGCACTACAGTACAAGTTAAACTGTGCATCTGTTATCATCAAGAACAAACTTTGCATCCATCATTACAGTTTTGTCAGTGAGCAAATCATTCACATATTAAAAATCATAAAAAGTAACAAACAGCTTAAAACAGATTTTTCATTAGTATTAAACTAATTATGTATATGTAAAAAGGAAAAGGACAAACCAATTACAAAAAAAAGTTTCTACCTTTCCAACCAACTCCCCCTCCTCTTCTGATGTAAACAGAGCCGTAGGCAAAATAAAAGTACAAGTGTGACCTGTCTTTTGTGCGGAACTTGCTCCAGTTGAAGTTGGCTTTATTAGAAGTTTTAAAGATAAATCAGAAGTCTACATTTTGAATAAGGCGTATAAAGCTTAAACCAGAAATCTAAAGGTTAAATAAGAAGTCTAAAGGGTTAAATCAGAAGTCTAGATGTTCCCTAAGTCTAAAGTTTAAATCAAAAGTCTAAAGGTTAAATCAGAAGCCTTACAGGTTAAATCAGAAGTCTAAAGCTTTGATGAAAAGTCTCCAAAGGTTAAGATCTATTCTCAAGGACTTCCCAGTCTGTATACAGAGATGCTCCACGGCCCTATTCCCTGTCCTTTCTCCATTCTTCCCCAGCCCCCTGTCTCACCCTGGATGGCATCCAGACGTTCCATGTTGGCCAGGAACAGGGAGTGGACTTTCTCCAGCTCACGGTCGGGGTCGATGTCCACCTGGATGTCTGCAGCAGGGACACCCTCCCGACACCGGGGTACACCCCTCAGCATTGGGGTCCACTGCCTTGCAGCTGACAGGTGGAAATGGTAAAGTAACTTAAAAACCATTAATGACGATGAAACAGTTGAAATAATTTACTGCTAAAAGGTGGAAATGTCACGCACCTTAAAGACCATTAATGATGATGAAACGGTTGAAATAATTTACTGCTGAAAGTTGGGAAATGTCAGGCACCTTAAAAGCCATTAATGACGATGACACGCTTGAAATAATTTACCGCTGAAAGGCGGAAATGTTATTGTAACTTAAAAACCATTAATGACGATGAAACGGTTCAAATAATGTACAGCTGGAAGGTGGAAACGGTCAGTCACTTAAAAACCATTCAACAACGATGAAACGGTTTAAATCACAGCTGGAAGGTGGAAATGGTAATGTAACTTAAACACCATTAATGGCGATGAAACGGTTGAATTAACTTACACTTGAAAGATAGAAATAGTAAGCAACTTAAAAGCAATTTATGACGATGAAGTGGTTGGAATAATTTAAGTTTGGGAACGATGCAAATTATAAGTGCACAGATTTTGATCAACAAAGTGCCCATGCATAACAACAAAAATCAGTGAAATGTAGAAATCAACGAGGGGTCTGGCCGGACCTACCATAGCCAGTGGTTGTTGATGTAGGCCGCAGGATGGTACACTTTCAGCCGATTCTTGTTAGACTGGCACACCTTGGTCAACAGGTCCAACCTGAGCAGACAAAAACCAGCATGGGTTAGTTCCCTTCTACACGATCACCAAGGGTTATTCCCCTTCCATGTAAACTTCAAGGCTTAATCCCCTTCCAAAGTCATCAAGGGTTTTACACAATCATCTAGGGTTATTTTACTTCCTGACAAACATCAAGGATTAATGATCCCTACTCCACACAATCATCTTTGGTTGGTCCCTTTTCACACAACTTGGGTTATTTGCTTTCCACACAATCATCATGCATTCTTCTCTCCACACTACAAGGGGTATCCCCCCCATCAACTCATTTTGAGGATATGGAGTGAACTGCTAACTGTCGTGCAAATGGTGGACAATGAAAAAATGACCCCAATTTTATCATGGATAAATCCACCGAAGCTTATACACAAAGTAAAAGAACAGTTACACAAGCCTACAAAGTACTGATGAATGTCAAAAACTGTAAATGATATAACCAAGAAAAGAATAAACCATCCAGAATATTGTCAGTCTAGATGAAGCTTAATTTCTTTTCAATCATGTAATTTTTACAAACATTTTCATAAAGAACTGCTTTACAAACTGAACAAATTAAACACTGAATACATACATGACACACACTTACTTAACAAAGATTTGATATCAAAGGTACCTTCAGATACACAAATGAGTAATAAACTACGACTGAACACTAAATGTGACCTCAGATATAGCCATACTTAACAATTTACAGAGATAAACACTGAAAGCATCTTCAAACACACACACACACACACACACACACACACACACACACACACACACTGTACTGTATTCATCTGTTCATTTTGAGGAAAGGTCAAATCCACTGTCCATATGATGAGACTAGTCAAGCACTTCCAGAAGAAAAAACAAACCAAACAAAAAGCAGTAAAGCACACAGCATCTTTTCTTGTCAATTAAAAGAAAGCTCGCAATAAAATATCTCAGTAAAAAATTCGATGCTTTGAAAACGTTTTTCCTATGAACATAGTCTTTGTCAGTATAAGAATGAACCTCCCAAAGCAGAGCCATCCTCTTCGAAGGCTTGTTCTTTCTGCAACAGTACGGACTCTGTCTTCACTACAATTATTTTCCCCAATACAGAAGCTCCTAGTCAAACCCTGTAATGCTTTCAACCTATAACTGATGTTACTACAGCAAAAATGCATCTAAAAAATACATGTCATACATCATGCAAACTTCGTTTTACAAGAACACCAGTTGGAGGGGAAAATGAACAAGACTCAGAAATGTTTCAGCTTCATCCCATTTGCTTCACTTCGACAATCAGTGCTATTATGAGGCTGAATTTCTGTGGAAATATTTGTTAACATAATCAGAACCTCCCCTTCACTCCCCCTCCACCCCCACAGCACTGTCAGTGGACTGGGTGTGTGGTCTCCCATTTATTTACCGATTGATTCAAAATTTTGTACTGTTTTAATGTGTGCTGGTGCAAATTTCCTCTGTGTGTGTGTGTGTGTGTGTGTGTGTGTGTGTGTGTGCGTGTGCGTGCGATGTGTGCGTGTGTGCATGTGCGTGTGTGTGTGCGTGCATGCGATGCACGTGTGTGCGTGTGTGTATGTGTGCATGTTCACGCATGCATGCACGCATCTGCACATCTACATGAAGCAAGTGTTTGTCATGTGTGCATTAATGTATTAGGTGAATTGTCTGCCACTTGCAAGCATGTACATGTATGTGCACAGCATGCATGTACATTGAGCGAGTTTCTGCCAGTCTGTGTGCAGGTACAGAAAGTGGATACATTAAAGTCCTGTGACAACAATCGAAGGGATAAATAATCATCATTAACAGCCACTTCCCTTACCAATGCTGCTACACTAGTAGTAATGATGTCACTAATGGCAAAGGTGCTGACACTACAACGACAAAAGTGCCACTGTTACTATGGTAACTGCTCACCATTCTTTCTCTTCCACACAGTTGCTGGCCTGTACATACAGCGCTCTGTTCTGCTGCACTACTTGAAACATCTGTAAACACATACATATGCATATACACACACACATCGTGCATGCTAGCAAAGATTTAAAAAGTCAAAGATTCAAGTACTCGGTGATCAATTTCGGGACACAGAGCACATAAAGCATCAATGACACAATGAAAACAGAAAAGAACAAAAACTAAATGAAACGCATTTTTAAAAAGTCCACTATTTCACGTCCAGAAGCACAAAGTTACATAACTTCCCTTATTTTGATGAATTTACTCAAGGTTAATGGCGTATTCCTATCACCTTTCAGAAAAACAATCTGTGAAAATGATGAACAGTTTTTTATGGTGAAATCTTTTTCATAAATAAAAGAGAAATTAAATCTCCATATGCAAGTTCCTGGCGTCACATGTGTATTTCATTTTAAAGTTTTCATGCACTTTAATTTAAAAATGTCTCTTTGCAGACCTTTATTTTTTTTTTGAATAAGTCTTTTGTGGAATTTTTTTTCAAAAGTTGTTTCCATTGGGGCACTTGCCTACACGTAAGTCTTTCTACAGATGCTTCAGTACTTTGTTTCAGAAGTCTTCCTGAAGACATTTACTTACTTCATTTCAAAAGAGTATTCCTGCCTACACATACATCTTTCTGCACACATTTATATATTTCATATTATGTCTTTCTACAGACACGTACATATTTCATTTTGAAAGCATCTTCCTGCCCAGACACACATCTTTCTACACACAATTATGTGTTTCATATTACGTCTTTCTGAAGACACACATTCCATTTTAAAAGAGTCTTCCTGTAAAGGGACACACCTTTCTGCACACATCTATATATTTCGTATCATGTCTTTCTGCAGCATACTTACATATTTCATTTTGAAAGAGTCTTCCTGCAAACGTTCGACAGCCAGAATATCCTCAACGGGAATCATGCACAGCGATTTCTCTCCTGAAAAATTCAAACTGCACCATCACATTAAACTTTCTGTTATACCTTCCCTCATGTTCTCCATTTCTTTCATTATAAAAACAGCACTCAACTTGTATTTGAATGAAAAAGTGTGTGCGTGTGTGTGTGCATGTGTGCATGTGTGTGTGCGCGCATGTGAGAGTATGAGTGTGTATGTGCATATGCATGGTGTGTGTGCATGCATGTTCATGCAGAGATGTTTTCACTGAAGTGTATTTTCATCTGACCATCTGAGAGACAGAAAACAAATGACAGCAACAAGAAGATCTGGTAGAATGATAAAGAAAAATTTTTGTGTTCCTTTATGTGAATGTATGAGAGCAGAGTATCCTGGAGACAGCACAGCAGGAGAGACAGAGAAAGAGAGAAGACAGAGAGGGAGAGAAGAGAGGGAGAGGGGGGAGAGAGAGAGAGAGAGAGAGAGAGAGAGAGAGAGAGAGAGAAAGAGACAGACAGAGACAGACAGACAGACAGAGACAGAGAGAGCCAACAAGAAGCAAGAATGACTCTTGGCGCAAGGACACAAAAACAAATCTTTATGTCTTCATTTGTGTTACTCTGTGACAGCTGAAATAACTTCAACAAAGGCCAAACAATTTCCAGGGACACACACATGTTCTTCATTAATCAAGCATGGACTTTTCAAGGCATTAGGGGGGGAGCAGGGTGGGGATGGGAGGTGGGCAGGAGGGAGTGTAGAGGGGAGTTTGATCTCACTCCCTGTTAGGCTAACGCAAGATGCCGCCAACCGCCAACTGTCCTTGCTCTGCAGGCCAAAATCTTCCACGCTAACACAGTACTAAGACACATAGGGTAAGTCTGCCGATATGGTGCCCAACCCCTCATTCCCATGGGCAGCCACTGCAAAGCAGGATGCAGATTTTTGCTTGGTTTACCGATCAAGACAAAAAAAAACAACCCAACAACCAAACAACTGAAAACACACACACAAAAAGAAAAAAAAGAAATAACAAACCTAGGTCACAGAATGTTACAGGAAAGAAGACTTTCTATTTCATGATTTCCTGAAAGCAAGGTGCAAGTTTTACAATGGAAAAGCCCTGTCTTCTTCATCGGAGTGAAACCACCTACTTATCTCCCCTAAAAACAAAAAAAAAAACAACAAAAAAAAAGCGTAAACCATAGGAGCTGACACAAAGGTACAGTGAAGAAACGAGCACCAGGTGTTATCCCAGCTGTCTCTCTCTTTCTTCCTAACCTTTGGCTTTGGCGTAACACAGGTGCTGGTTGGTCAGACAGAAGTGGCGCTTCTTGAAGTTTTTCCTCCCCAGTCGATTGCGCCCCTGGGCTCTCTTGATCATTGTTCTGAGGACACAACAATGAAATCAGCAAAACGGGAGTTTCAGGATACATTGAGTGATTCAAAGAAAAAGGTGAACGACAGCAGATGTAGAGATCTGTGCAGCTGAGAAACTTTCCTTAGAGACTTAAGGAATTTAATCACCTACTATTTTCTTTTTAAGATACTGTTCCAGTAACAACCCACTGAACTTTTAAGAGCACCAAACATTCTATTGATTAAAAAAAAAACTTTTAGGTACTATGTTTTAATTACGAAAAAAAACAAATTCTGCTCGTCTAAATCTCTTCAATGCTTATAACAAAATCTAGTAGTGGATGTTGTTCATTATATATGTGTCGGGGTGTTGCCAATTTTAACAGCCTACTACCATGATCATGTCCTTGATTTCCATAGAAAGACATCCCTGCATGCTTTTTCTGAATCATCAACATCTATTCAGCCACATCTGGGCCATTAAACTCTCCACAACAGGGTTAGATAAACAGTTGCTTTTTGTGGTCATTAACACACACACTCAACATGAGCTGAAAAACACGTTTTCAATGTTTGCAGTCAAATGGAATTGATCTGCAAATGGCATCCACTTTCATTCCACCATACATCTAAAACCACACACCTTAGTGCTAAAATCTTCCCAAATAATCCATATTGTAATGAAATATAGGGTCACCTCAACAAGCAGAACAGGGCAAAATCGAGTCACTGAGAGGGTCAATTTACTTTTTGTTTAGTTTGTTTCGTTTTTTTTTTTTTTTAGGGAGAGGTTGTCTCATCTCATTTGTACCTCACTGGCATCACTTCCCTGTCATTCATTCTGGCCACCCCATGCACATCCACACAGAGGCTTGTCCTGTCAAGACCTTAGCGTCATCAGTCCACAAGGAGCAACCCAATGTCCTGTCATCAAGAGGCAACCCATCAGAGGAGACACTGCACGCAGCAGTCATTCCATGGGACCCACTGCATTTCAACGCCTGCAGAACACCACTTTCTACGTCTTCTACTGATTTCAGTGACTGCACAGATCTTTGCAAAGTGGCGACTACAGGTGGAAATCTAAATACATTTCAAATGTTAGTGATTGCGTATGCCAAAAAACGTGAACAAACAAAACACAAGACAAAACACCAAAGACACAACTGTGTGCCTCAGGTGAGATTCGAACCCATGACCTTCCAGCCCGCAGGCCATGATACTGACCACGACACGACTGCATAGCTGTGGATCCAGCATTGGAGAGCGAACCCACTAGCGTCTCTGACAACCAGGCCTGAGAGATGCAGATACATGCATTGCTGGTCAGGAATCTGAGCAACACATTCAGAGATGCATCCACTGAATGGATAACACTTGACCATGCGGTTCCAGTATGGGAGTTTGTATTATACTCCCTGTTTGGCTAAGTATACTTACCATGTCAGACCATAGCATTAAACGGCTGTCAGTCAGCTCTGTCAGGCCGAAGTTTTGTGGCAAATGCAGGCATAAGATAGTCACGTGACGCCCACCCTACTTCCGATTACGGAAGATGCAGAAGATCGTGTACTGTCCGTCATTCAACGAGGCCTGCGCGCAAGGCAAGGCCCGCCACAAATGAAAACCCCTTAGAACCATCAGCCCTGGTCATGCGGATGTCCCTTAGATAAAAGTTTATGAAAGGGTTCTCCGAACGCCAGTAGGCTGCCTCCAGGAGATGGCACACGGGGACAGAGTGCTGGAACGCTGTGGACATGGCCAACGCTCTGACCTCGTGGGCTCGAGGGGAAAGGGCTGGGAGGTCTTTGTGGGCCTGGGCATAGGCAGATTTGATAGTATAGAATAGCCACCTAGAAATCGAGCCCGCCGAGATGTCTTTCTTGTTGTTGGGGTTGATGGAAATAAGGAGGCTTCTCTGAGAGGAACGCCTGGGGTGGGAACGCTCCCAGTAGTATCTGAGGCACCTAGAGGGTCATAGGTCCATGTCCCCGCTGCCTTCGCTGCCTAAGATATCCGCTAGGGAGCGGATAACCAGGGAAGGAGAGGTCGTGCCCGGTTCCTGGTTCTTCGCTAAGAACTCAGGCAGGAACTTAAGCGAGACCGATCCGTCTCTGAGAAAGGCGATGTCCCGAGGGTCACAACTGAGGACCTGAATCCCACTTCGCCTCCTGGCTGAGGCCAGGGAGAGAAGGAAGGTGGTCTTGAAGGGGAGAATGACAAAGGGAATAGCACGGAGGGGCTCGAAAGGGGGGTTTCTGAGGGAGGGAGTCAAGAACCAGAAAGAGGTCCCACATGGGAGCGCGCGCTAGGGGACTGAGCTTCCCGTAGGGCCACCCCCCCCCCCCCGAGATAGTTCTCTAAGGAGAAAGTTATTGTCGAATGATGGGCCGCCCAGCTGTCAGATGGTGGTGCCTACGGCCGATCTGTAGCCCCGAATGGAACTAGCAGAGAGCTTTCGAGAGGATGAAAGGTGGGATAGGAAATTGCCTATCTGGTGGGATAGGAACTTGCCTATGTGGATGTTGGAGGGGAGGAGGTAGGGGACCGAGTTAGCCGTGCACCACGTGACCCATCTCTCTCATCGCGGTGGTCGCAATTTGGCTGGCATAGAAGCCAAGCGTGTAGGCGAAGCATCTGGGGATTGGAGTGAGGGAGGCCCGAGCGAGGTTGTCTGAGTAAGTCCCACCAAGGGGCTAGCTGGAGAGGGGGAACGTGAGTGAGGGACCTGAGGTCCGGGAACCACAACTGAGTCGGCCACCACGGGGTTATGAGGATGAGTTTGGGTCTCAAAGCCTGGCCTTCCTGACCACTTTGGCTTGAAAAGGGGGAAAGGCGTAGGCGAGGAGTCCCAGACGGTGGTTAGTGTCAGCTTGTTCGGGGGTCCACTCTGTGTGCAGAAGGGTCCCTGAAATAGCTGAGAGTGTCCAGTGCCAGACGATGTTAGTGCGCTGTCCCCGGTCCACTATGTGTCTCGCACGGAGGGTGGCTCCCCGTGCGTGTGCACCAGTGTCTCGCAGGAGGGGGCTCTGTCCGCGAGAGAGGCCGATGTAGAGAGGCCGATGGAGTGAGCCCCCCCCCCCCCCCTTTGTTGATGTAATGGGCTACCGACGTGTTGTCCGTGAGGAGGAGAACCAGTCGGTGAGAGATAGATGTTGGAAGTGGAGGAGGGCCAGCCTGACCGCTTCCAATTCTAATATGTTGATGTGGAGGCGAGCCATCTGTGCGTCCCACATCCCCGAGGCATGACTGTCCCCCAAGTGGGCCCCCCAGCCCGAGTTGGAGGCGTCTGTGTATAGTTCGAGGGACTGTGTTGGGAGAGAGATCGGAACGCCTTCGTGAAGAGGAAGGGTGCCAGGGAGAGGCCAAAGGGGAGAGCTTTGAACTGGAACACTCGAGCTTGCCAGACAAACCGGAGGTAACGTCTGTGCGCCGGGTGAATAAGGATCTGGAAGTACGCATCTTTCAGATCTATGGAGGTAGCCCAATCTACGTGATGGATGGAGTCTCTGATCTGGGAGGGCGTGTCCATCTTGAACTAGGTATCTGAGGAACTTGTTGAGGGGAGAAAGGTCAAGGATGGGCCTCCATCCCACCGAAGGTTTGGGGATCACGAACAGGTGGGAGTAAAACCCGGGGTTGGGCTGGAAAACTTCGGTGATGGCCCCTTTCTGAGGAGTTCGAGGACTTCCAGGCGAAGGGCGTCCGCCTGGGCAGGTGGGGGGGTCGCTGGGGGACGGAGGAGGAGCGCATGAGGGGGAGGACGACGGTGAGCCCACGGTAGGCGAAAACCGTCCTGAAGAACCGACACTACCCAGGGGCTGAGGCCCATACGTCGCCACTGGCAGGCGGCCGGGAGAGTTGCCCGCCAGGGGAGCCGATGGTCCAGATGGGGGGAAGGGGAAGAGTGGGCCGGTGCCTTGCTGGGCAGGTTGGGCCAGCTCCATGCGCACTACGGGAGTGTCCTCCAGTCACCGGCGGGGGCGTGTGCTTGCTGGCCAAACCAAAAAAATTTTGGCGAGGTTTAGGTTTAGGCCTCTGTGAGTTAAGTGGCCGCTTGGGGGGCCTGGAAAGGCGTGGCTGAGGCCGGGGGGCAAAGGACGCCGCCTGCTTGCGTTCCTCGAGCGAGAGAGAGAGACATAGCCGAGGTGGAGTGCTCGCCAAAGAGCGAGTGATCCTGGCCCGGGACACATCGTAGGGATGCCCTGAGTGCCGGGGAGAGTGAGGAGCGTGCAAGCACCGCGTCTCTAGCCACTAGCAGACAATTAAAAATGGCTTGTTGCTGCGCTGTCCGCCGCAGCCGCCAAGTGATGCGATATCCTGTTAACTAGGTGTCGCATAAAGGGGTCGCTGAATAAGCGAGGTTCGTCCTGGTGTGGTTCGGAGTTTGTATCCGAAGGCACTGGGACGGCGCCGTCATCCCCAGGCCAGAGTACCTCCGCCCTCTGCAAGAGCATGCTAAGGTAGGCATGCCCTGCAGTGGTGTGTGTAAGATGCCCATCCGGGCTACTCGGTCCCAGTCCTTTAGCGCTTAAAGGGGATGGTGGCCGAAGTAGGGGGGGGGGGGCCGGTTGGGTATCAGGCGACAATCTGATTGGGAGATGGCCCACTCCCTGGTAACCGGATTGTCGGCAAAGAGGGAGGCAACTGGGTGCTTCCTGTGGGTCCCAAGTAGGGCGCCGAAGGGGGCCGCATTGGGTGCCGGGGGCAGGTCTTGACCCGGCGTGGGGACGGCGTCTGCACCCCCCCCGCGCGTTTTGCCGGACTCTCCCACAGCGAAGTGAGTGACTGAGGTGCGACAATTCTGAGTCTGGAGTATTGGGCTGGGGGCAGCCCAACGATCTCAGGGAAGGCCAAGATCGGCAGAGGGAGGGGCGTCCCTCGACACGAAGTCCGGTCGAAACCGTTCAATGGTGTGGATGTCATAAAGGGATGAGAAGAAGTCCTCATCGTAGTCGTCCTCAGGCTGGGGGAGTCAAGTTCCTGGGAAGGGAGGTCTTCCTCAGGGGGCAACTGCGCGGGGGGGCAACGCGAGGGTCCCGCCCTGGTAGGGTGGTGGCGGGGGGGGGGGGGGGGGCGGGGGGACGGGTGGCTCTATGCTCGGCAGACGGGCTGGGGTGGGAGAGCCCGACTGCCGATCGGACAGCGCCCGAGCGGGCCCGAGGCTAGAGAGACGGGGAGAGACCCCCCCGGAGGTCCGAGGTCGACCCAAGTCTGCGAGGTTGGGGGCCACAATCGACCAAATTGTTTCAGGTTGGGTGTGTGTATTGAGCCACTGGTCCCTCTCGGGGGCATAGAGCCACTGGTCCCCGGGGAGATAAGCGGGCTGTGGCGGCCCAGAGTACTGTGCAGGGACGCCGGGGACCGGGGTAACCTTGGGCAGCAGGGGGGGAATAGTAATCGACCCTGGTATGTGGTTTCCCCCCGGGAGCGTGCCGGGTCCCAGTGGAATGGGACAGGTTACCCGTGGTCCCGCTGGTAGATCCTCCCCCCGGAGGAACGGGACCGAGGACGTTGCCCAAATGGGGGCCGAGTAGGTCGGACCCCGAACGTCCTGAACCCCTAGGGGAACCTGCGACGGGCGAGCGGGGTTGGTCGGCCGTCTTGTGTATGTTCACAACCGGTGGATGCACTCGGTGTTCCCATACGCCCAGAGTTATGGACATGTGCATGGTCGTGCCAAGACGTGGCCATAAAACTGCGTCCGGAGATAACTGGACGCTCCTCGTGCAGGGGTGTTGGCTGCACCTGTGCACGGTGGGGGAGAGCGTCGTGAGACGGCGAGTCCGGATGGGGGGAAGAAGTGGACCCGCGCGTCCCATAAGTGCGAGTGACGGGTGGGGGTTCCAGCCCAAGGCCGTCACCCGTGCCTGTCCGCGGCCCGGCGGCAAAGGTCCCCGGGGGCGGGGGGTCGTGACTCGGCATAGTAAGTGGATGTCTGACTATGCGCAGGAAAGCTAGAAGGCAGGGTGGCTGGGGGAGAAGCGGAATCCCGCTCGGATTTCTTGGCTAGACGGGGTCCCCCTTAAGGGGGGCCTTGCCCTTAGATTTCCTGGGCAGGTTGAACGAAAGGCACTTAGAAATCGCAGCCGGTTGCCTTCTAGCTTTCGAACGCAACGGTCGTGCGTCCGTCGGTCGGGTAGAGGAGGGAGACTCCCGCGTCCCCTCCGCGGGGGGGACGTCTCCGTCTACCGCGGCCGGCCGTTCTCCCAAGGAGAGGACGGTTCGCTCGGGGTTGGAACCAACTCGTGGGTCCTCCGGGAATGTGAGCGAACTCTGAACGTCAGAGTTATTGCTCGACCCAGCCGAGTCCTTCACCATATTGGGCGATGGCGCCGAGCGAAACCGGAGCACACGATCGTAAACGGGAGACACGACGGTCGATCGAGAGGATAACCAAGTCGACCGAAGTCGATCGATCGTGCGCACACAATAAAATAAAAATGTAAACAACGCACACAATGGAATATACAGGTAAACAAGTCCGTACAGGGACACAAAGCGCAGCAGAAATGAGCGAAACAGTGCGTGAGAAGCGACCGTGGCGTGGGCCCAAAGTGCTGAGTAACGCCACGTGTAAATACAATGACGCCGGTCGATCGCGCGATCGTTAAGGACACGAAGGCGAGCGAGAATTGTGACAACTGAAAGAAAGGGGTGCAAACCAATTGAGGAAGCAAATTCAGGGCGAAAAACCACGTAAAATACCGAGGGTTAGAAGTTGGTGCACAAGAGAGGGAGACCGGCGCAAAACAAGATGGCGACGAGACCGGCTCACGATCGTCGCGCGGGGGTTGTGAAAAAAACCGGAGCACACGATCGTAACACGACGGTCGATCGAGGAGGGTATACAGGTCGATCGACCGTGCGCACACAATAGCAATATAACACAATGGAAATATAAAAGTAAAAAAAAGCTCGCACAGTGACAGAAACGCAGTAGCGATGAACGAAACCGTGCGTGGGCAACGACAGTGGCGTGAACCAAAAAAGCTGAGTAACGCCACGTGTAACAGCAATGCCGAAGGGCGATGCGATCGCCACGCACACGACGCCGATCGAAAAATGTGGCAATGAATGGGAGGGGTGTAAACAAATGTAGGAAGCAATTTCCGAACGACAAACCACGTGTAATTGCGTGGGCTAGAAAGCTGGTGCGACAAGGAATGGAGACTGGCGCAAAACAAGATGGCGACGAAACCGACCCGCGATCGTCGCAGATGAGATAGTGGAATCGTGATACAAGTAACGGCGAGATTAGAAATCGGAATTTAGGGGCAAAAGGCCGTAAAGGCGAGTGAGAATGCAAGGCCGATGGACAAAGGGAGGCCGAGGCCGAGAAAACGCGAGGGACGTGGCGATGGAAAATGCCGATCAACCTCGAACCGGTTACGCAAATAGACAAGAACCGGGAGCACCACGATCGCGAGAAAATTTCAGCGAATAAGGTTAGAATGCTAGCCCATCCGATAACCTCACACGTCAAGATATAAGCGGAAGCCACAGATAAATGAGTACAGAGTGCAAACACAGCAATCTTTACACAAAGGCAAAGTATAGGCGAGACAGAGCACAAGATGACGGACAGTACACGATCTTCGGCATCTTCCGTAATCGGAAGTAGGGTGGGAAGGGTATCTTCACTTAGGATTCCACTCCAATGCAAAACAATTTCACCGTTTAAACCAGGAAAGAGTGTGTTGAGCATGAGTGTAACTATGAATTAAAAAAAAAAAAAAAAATTGCCTTGGCTTTAAGGCTGTGTCAGGCCAACTGACAATAGGCTAGAACACCAAGGCTACATCAAAATGTTGTTATGCTCTGCATAGTTATGCAGGGATTGTCTTCAGTTGTGACAAGCTCCTAGCATAACATTATCAGTCTTCAAAATCCTCCGAAGTCGGAGTGTGGCTATCCATGTGGCGGGGGTAATCAAAAACGGTCCCACACGTAATGTTCTCATCCCAAGCTGATGCATTTCTACCAAAGTGTTCCAGTACTTCGGCTGTTTGGATGATCCCTGGAGTCTTCTAGCCAGGGTACGACAACAACAACAACAAAAAATTGTTACGGTATCCCACAGAAAAGAGAGAGAGAGAGAGAGAGAGAGAGAGAGAGAGAGCACCTCAGAATGAGTTTGTGTGTGTAGGCATAAGTTCACATTTCTCCCTCTGTATGCTAACGCACAATGCATAGAGGATTGTAAAAAATTGAACAGCTATGGACTCAACCCTCCACACAAAAGACCACTCACCCTTCTTTCAATATAATAGGAGCTTCAATACTTTGAGAATATGCTCGGGTGGCTGAAGAAATGATGTCCAGAAACTGCAACATAAAGAGAAAACAAAATTACTGACAGCTGGATACCGCAGCCAGGTAAGAAAGGATTTTTACTTTCATACCTTTTCTTTTGCTAACCATACTTTTGATCTTGAGGCAGGTGTGTGTGTGTGTGTGTGTGTGTGTGTGTGTGTGTGTGTGTGTGTGTGTGTGTGTGTGTGTGTGTTTGTGTGCAAGCGCGTGTGTGAGAGAGAGAGAGTGTGTGTGTGTGTATGTGTTTGTGTGCGAGTGTGTGTGTGTGTGTGTGTGTGTGTATGTGTGTGTGTGTGAGTGTGTTTGTGTGTGTGTGTTCATGTGCATGTGTGTGTGACTGTGTGTGTATGTGTGTGTGTGTGTGTGTGTGTGTGTGTGTGTGTTGTGTTTGAATGCTAGGAAGGTTGGTTCTTACTGCTTCAGTAATAAATATTTTCAGAAAGCCAATTAAATATTATTCTTTTATTTCAAACATGTATATGAAACTCACAAAGCTGTTGAAAAAAATCCTGAATACACCAGCAAATTAAGGCAAGATATATAAAACAATCTTATTCTTTAACACTTAAAAAGACCCAACATATATAGACCTGACTTCTTCATTGGAAAGACAAAGGAAAAACATCTACTTTGCCAGTGATAAGTAATTGTGCATTCCATATACATGCACTCTCTTTATCCAGCAACTGCACACCCATATATGCACTCAACTTGTCACACACCTCTCCTAGTCCCCAGCCCTAACCACACAGTCATTCTCACTCTTCCCCAGGTCACATCTTGAAACAACGTCCATGTCACTGAACGACGCATAACCTGAAGACGAGCACACTCACTGGCAGACTGGCTCACCATTCGTATAGAGTCCAGGACAGGGTCTGAGGTCAGGGAGTCCAGTAGAGGAACCATGTAGTCTTCTTTCTTCGGACCATAGTGATTCTGACAACACAGAGGACAGTGCGTACTGAAGTATATGGCCCAAACACTTCCCAACGGAAAGCTCTAAAGCAAGATGTCTTGCATCACAAAAATAACATATAAATAAACCACAACAAAAAATGGAATCAGAAAGCACAGCAGATCTTATATATATATAAAAAAAAGAGCTGTACAATAAAGCACAGTTTTTAAGCCGCTTCCTCAAATTCACATTCCCAATTCCTGGTTACATTTCTTTACTTTCTTGCCCTCTTTCATCTGTTGTGGATGATTCGTAGGTGTTCGTAACAGATATTCATATATACATACATGTGTGTATATATATCTAAGCTCTCTTGGTGTCATGGGCTCCACAACTTGTAAAACAGACTGTGGTAAACATCACAGATGGTTAGATATATTCAGATTCTCTGAGGCCAAATTCCCCCCCCAGTTTTCAGATTTTTTTGGTGAATTTAGCCTTAAAATGGGTATGTATGGTTCATGCTTCACCACAACCAAGAATAAACCTCTAGAGCTACGAAATTCCGCATGTATGGTCACAAGACTCTGTTCTATACTGTGAGCAAGATTTTGTGTGTCTCGACACTGTCACCAAAATGTCACCCAATGTGTCACATGCAATGGTGACAATTCTAATACAGCACACCACCATGCAGTTATCCCATGCACATGCATGTTAGTGTTGTAAAATGAAAGCTGCGGCCTAAGTGAGATGATCTGTCTTCTGTCCGCCCGTTCAGTCCCCACAGGTAATCCACAGAATGTCACACACAACTAGTGTCAATTGTCACTACTGAACAGTTACTGTAGATTCAAGCACAGTTCCTCATTGTTTTTTTCTGTCACTGTTCTAAGCACCTTATACATGTCCATATGTATTTACACACTGTATAGCTGTACAGTGAGGAAATTGAGTAGAGTGTCACTGCTGCCAAGTGTCATCAAAGCACTGTCACCATGAACTACAGGTAAGCATATATACATGTACACACAAACACAGAGACTAGCAAACTGCCCTACTGTTGAGCCACTTTCAGCGCATGGTAGTCATGGAAACAGTCATTCTTATGAAAGCATAAAGGCACCTGGCAGAAAAAAAACACACATATATGGCGTTTCTACGCGTCGTCCCTTAGTTGTCATACGGAATAAACAGTACAGAGACGTAGCCCCGCATTTCGTCAGGTGTTGTGTCGAACCACAGGGAGTCAGGTGTGCCCTTAGCTGATTGTTTTGAGAGTATCTGTTAGCTTCTTCTGCTACTAGTTGAAAAAATATGAGAGGTAGAAAGAAGAAATAATCTAGTGCGGTGGCAGTATTCGGCAGTGAGTACGCAGGGCCTGTCGGCTGTTGGAATGGGGCCACGCGCAGGCAGGATGTGTAGCCGGTCGCCATTGTTTTGCAGAGTGGCGAGTAGCACGTGGTTCTCAGGGTCGCTTTCACCATTTTCCTCTCCTTCATTGGTGCCGATTTCAACATCATTCTCTTCTCCTAACTCTCTATTTTCATACTTCTCTAATTCTTGCATATTTGATCCCACTCCTCCGCTGAACACTCAGGAATATCATCAACTCGCTGTTGTTAGCAGACGACGCCATTGCGAAAATCGGTCAGTCTCACGCACAACTGTTCGCTTGCAGTTTCTCCTCTTTCTTAGTGAATGGAAGTGGTGCCAGCATCCAAAAATAGTGCTGCCACATTACTGGACTATAGTGGGAAATCCCCAACAACTTTTAGTGGCTCTCCGAGTATTTTCACGGAGTCAGCACGTGATGGAAAAGTAAGTGTCCTATACCCCACAGTAACACACAGCACTTTCTAAATGTTCGTTTCACATGTGTTTATGAAACAGTCAACACATGCAGTGCTCTGAACATAGGTAACCTGTGACAGGAAGAAAACTCATACAACATTCAGTTATTTAAAACATGTCCTCTGTAACAGGACGACATGCACAGCACAAAGTTCTCTAAAGCATGCATCAGGAAACTATGGGCAACACCTGCAGCAAACAGTTGCTTAAAACACATATCCTGTAAAAAGGACAACACAACAACATACTATTAAAACATGTATTCTGTTAACAGAGACAGCAAAAACATACTATTATTTAAAACATAGAACTTATCATTCAAAATATATATTTCAGACTTCAGAAAACTTTATCATCTCTTGTTAAAAGAGAAATTACATTATTACATTAAGACATACATATTTATATAGTAACAAACGTGACACTGAAAATTAAAATTACTTTAACATGTAATATCATGTAAAAGGAAATAACACATACAACCATTTAAAACATATATACCATATCACTGACAATTATACAACATGCATAAATTACTATCTGTCTTGCACTAGAGACAATTCATACAACATCATGAACATGAGGTTACTCATAACACATATCCTGTAATAAGGAGAACACATGCAACATGCAAAAGTAGTTTTTAACACATGTACCCAGTAACATAGACCAACATATACAAAGCACACATGTAATTATTTGAATTTGGGGTGGCACAGAAGATGAGGCAGGAAAAAGAAAGCAAACAAACACACTCCCCAGTGTAAGGATTTCCTGCTTTGCACCTGTCCTCTATCACTATCACTTTCCTCTTGGTCTGCTCCAAATATTTCCTTCCCCGTGATCAAATACCATCTTTCTCCATTCCCCCCCCCCCCCCCCCCCCCCCCCTTTTCTTTTCCTTTCCTTTTTTTTTTAACCAGCCTTATCTCGATGGCATACTTCCCTGAGTGCTCATTCCCCCCACCATACCCCACACACATAGCCGCACCCAGACTGACCTTTCCACAGTCCCCCCAGCACCTGGGATGGAGATACACACTTAACAGTGCTGGTCAGGAAATCTGACCAACTCTCTCAGAGGCATATCCATGAAGGGACTGAACTTCAACTATGTACATCCGATCTTTCCACTATGAGCTTACTCAACTCTGAGCAGCAACATCAACATGCACATTTTACAGACCTGCCTACCTCCAAATTGTCTATGGTGTACTTTCTCACATAAAGAGGTGAAGGTTTCGTTGGTTCTTTTTTGTTTTGTTTTGTTTTCGGGGAGGGGGGGGGGGGGGGGGGGGGGGGGGTAATACTAAAATCTAATCTGTCATCAGCTTTGTCACATTCTACTTTTTCACAAACTAAAACAGTCAAACCATGCTGACTAAAAATGGCACCAAGTACAAACGGTAGAAACGGTATGCATGCGCAGTCACTATCAACAATATTTGGTGGTTAGAGTCCACAGATTTCAGAACTCAGGCAATGTCTGAGGTATTGTACAAACTGAAACTTTGCTAGAATTTTTGTTTGATACATTTTTCATTGGAGAGGTGTGTCATCGTTTTCTGTCCAAAAAGGCGTACAAAATAAGCCGAAAGAGTATGGATAGGCAGGTCTACACATAGCTCCCTCCTCTTCCCTTTCTCTCTCCCATCCCCCTTTCCATGGATGAGGTTGTGGAGGGGTTCAATGCTATGCAACAGACCTGGGTGTCTGAGCGGAGGTCAAACAACTTCGGACCCAGGATGGCCGGGGCGAAGAACCTCAGGAAGATGAAGCTGGACACTGCGTGGTAACGCACTGTGCCGTTTTCTGTGGAGACACACACACATATGACACTAATTCTTTCTTTTCCTTCTCTTCACACTGCTCTGTGTGGTAAAAAATCAACACACCACGTCGACAGTTCCATTGTCAAAACTGGATTTTCACGAACATATGAAACGTAACTTAAGGTGATTTTAACATAAATATACTACAGTGGCTTTTATATCAATATATAGCAAATCTTTTTTCACATATGTGTACGATGATATTTCACCGAAATATATTTCAAAATCTACATATATTTTTTACAGTAAATGATTTTTACGCCGACATAAGTGATTTTTTTTTCATTTATCCTGTGATATTCAGAAATTTTTCACTTTACATAAAATATTTTTTATATTAATGTAACTGAT
The DNA here is from genome assembly GCA_016801955.1 of Conus betulinus. Lineage (NCBI taxonomy): Eukaryota > Metazoa > Mollusca > Gastropoda > Neogastropoda > Conidae > Conus > Conus betulinus. Next base: position 34,345 of record JADBJO010005352.1, on the reverse strand, counting down.
TTTACGCCGATTATATCTTAGTGATTTTTTTTTCATGAATATATCCTGTGATATTCTCATAAATACATTACATTGATTTTCACTTGAGTGTAATGAAGTAAAGGCATAAAAAAAGCTGTTTTATCTCATTAATGTAACTAATTACAAGCGGCTTATCCACTCACACACACTACACATACAAACTCACACAAGTATGCACACACACACTAACTCCTCATACATCATACACACACACACACACACACACACACACACCACACACATGCACCACACACACACACGCACACACTAGCATGCACTCTTCCATACACGTCACTTCAATGTCAAAGGATTACGTTTAAATGTTCAAAATAAACTTTTGAAACGATATTAAAGTTTCATATCATCTAGTACCTTGTATATTACTCCAGCCATTAGTATCATTATACGCAGGCAAGTCCTGTACACCAAAACCTGTAGTTTTTTTTCCTTTCTGTTAAACGTTGTTTTGTGTCAGGTCAGAGGTCGCTCTTTCTCCACACAAGATGGTGAAATGAAAAGTAATTTTCATTTCAAGAGGGGTCCAAACATGTGAAAGGAAAAGCCTCCCACCAAGAACATGTTGATCTCACCAAGAACATGTTACTTTGACGGTTAAATTCATACACATTCTTCCTAATGCAGTTCTTCCCAACGCAATCAGGACAGCACAAAGACTGTACAGCGTGAAGTCCAGCACACTCCTTTCTGCAATTTTACAGTTACAAGACAATTTTTCTTTACAATTACAGAAATTTACTAGCATTATTGATAAAGGATACGTTTACATGTTTCAAAAATAAACTTTTGAACGATAAAGTTTTTTTTATGATCAAAATCATCTATACCTTGTATCCAATGACCATTTCACATTAGTCTGGTGAAATGCCTGTTAAACATGACCACAAGCATGATGTCATGCAGTCCAAAGCTTTTTTGTGATGTTTTTCAGGCAGTGAACGGGTTAAGCAAACTCAAGGTTCTGACAAAAGGAATCTGACAAATCAAAATTGAAGCTTGAAAGCCAAGCTTTTTTTTTCAGCGCTAAAAAAAAAGTATGCATCAGGTATGACAAAATTCATCCCCCAAACACACTGAAGGTATCCTAGTTGAACGTCAGAGAAGACAGCCCGCGACGTCACTACCCTGCTGCGCACAACCGACGAGGATCCCTTACTGTCTGAGCATCCATATTCCCTACCTATCCCTCACCCTGTAACATTAAATCCTGTTCTTGATACATGTGACTGGGAAAGGGATGTTACATTTATTTGTAAAAAGAGTCTGTATCAATACTATCTCATGGTATACATATATGTATATATTTTTTTTTCTTCAAGTTAGTTAACGCCAGATTTGCACACACTGCCTGAACCCTAGAAATAAGTGGGGAGGAGGGGTGGGGGGGGGGGGGGGTGGGGGGGGAGATGGATTCTTTCCATGGTATAGTGTCTTAATTAATTACAGTGAAACATTGCTACTGTTGTCCTCTCTTCTTCTACCTCCATGATTTTCTTCCTTAACTCCATAGAAAAACAGTGTGCAATATTGAACAGGAAGAGATAAAAGGAGAGGGAGATTTTCTCTTTCATTCTATCTTGTTTCACCTTTTTGTTTTCCTTTATAACAATATGTAAAACCCTTATAACACCATGTCAAGCTAGAAATTCTTCTCAATATAAGATACATGCTGCATTTAAATTGAACTGTAAGAGTGAATGTTTTCCCTTGTTACAAAGAAAAAAAAAAATCAACATAAAATGGCGCACTGCTGTCGTCATCACCTGGGTAGTGGCGTGTGGCCATTTCCTTGAGGACGCCGAAGACGTCCCTCATCATGGGAGGACACACCAGCCCTGACCCTGTGATGGCCTCCACCACGCACATCACGTACTGCTTCATGTTCACCTGCACACATCACACACTGCCTCATGTACACCTGGACACATCACATACTGCTTCATGTACACCTGGTCACATCACACACTGCCCTCATCATGTACACCTGGACACATCACACACTGCCTCATGTACACCTGGTCACATCACACACTGCCTCATGTACACCTGGACACATCACACACTGCCTTATGTTCACCTGGACACGCCACACACTGCCTCATGTACACCTGGACACATCACATACTGCTTCATGTACACCTGGACACACACACACTGCCTTATGTTCACCTGGACACGCCACACACTGCCTCATGTACACCTGGTCACATCACATACTGCCTCATGTACACCTGGTCACATCACATACTGCTTCATGTTCACCTGCACACATCACACACTGCCTCATGTACACCTGCACACATCACACACTGCCTCATGTACACCTGGTCACATCACATACTGCTTCATGTTCACCTGCACACATCACACACTGCTTCATGTACACCTGGAAACATCACACACTGCTTCATGTACACCTGGAAACATCACACACTGCTTCATGTACACCTGGACACATCACACACTGCTTCATGTACACCTGGTCACATCACATACTGCCTCATGTACACTGGTCACATCACATACTGCTTCATGTTCACCTGCACACATCACACACTGCTTCATGTACACCTGGACACATCACATACTGCTTCATGTTCACCTGCACACATCACACACTGCCTCATGTACACCTGGTCACATCACACACTGCTTCATGTTCACCTGGACACATCACATACTGCCTCATGTACACCTGGACACATCACACACTGCTTCATGTTCACCTGCACACATCACACACTGCTTCATGTACACCTGGACACATCAAATACTGCTTCATGTTCACCTGCACACATCACACACACTGCCTCATGTACACCTGGTCACATCACACACTGTCTCATGTACACCTGGACACATCACACACTGCCTCATGTACACTGGTCACATCACATACTGCCTCATGTACACCTGGTCACATCACATACTGCTTCATGTTCACCTGGACACATCACACACTGCTGTCATGTACACCTGGACACATCACACACTGCTTCATGTACACCTGGAAACATCACACACTGCTTCATATACACCTGGTCACATCACATACTGCTTCATGTTCACCTGGACACATCACACACTGCCTCATGTACACCTGGACACATCACATACTGCTTCATGTTCACCTGCACACATCACACACTGCCTCATGTATACCTGGACACATCAAATACTGCTTCATGTACACCTGGTCACATCACACACTGCTTCATGTTCACCTGGACACATCACACACTGCCTCATGTACACCTGGACACATCACATACTGCTTCATGTACACCTGCAAACATCACACACACTGCCTCATGTTCACCTGGACACATCACACGCTGCCTCATGTTCACCTGCACACATCACGCACTGCTTCATGTTCACCTGGAAACATCGCATCATCACACGATGTGTAAAGATACCAGGCTGATGACCCCATTCCCATAACCACCCCAAAGAGAATGACACCCCCCCCTCTATTTTATATACTACCTTACGTTTATCTGAATAGTTGCAAAATATGCTTACAATATACTTCCTCATTTTCAAAAATGTTTTTGAACACACACACACACATAAATCCAGCATACTAACACCATCCACATTTTGTCATGTCAACCTTTCAAGGAATGGTTGGAGGATGAAATGAAATTACATAAAGAAAGAAGGAAAAAAAGGAAAAAATACAAAAAAGGTTATATCAAAGATGGTAAATCAATGCCTGATAACATCACTCTGAATGTTGGAGACATAAAGACCTGTCAATGCCAGTGATGTGAAACAGCTGCTGTCTTCAATAACTTTCTTCATTACCTTAATGATAATTACCTAGCAGTGTAATTGTGTCAAGTCATATGAAGCAACTACAATCTACAGAATTTTGTATCACCATGATTAGTACTTATCGCTGTGTCAGTAACATGTAAACACATGCAATTTTCACACCTTTCTTTTCTCCTCCTCCTCAGTACTACCTCTCGTCATTCTCGTTACTATTCCTGTAGTAACACATTCTCGTTAGAACTGCTGCTACTGTTAGTACCAAATCAATATTTATCATAATTACTTCATTATGACTTTCCAGACACACTGTGAGTTCAAGCAACACTGGTGGGTCCCACACCATGAAATAACAGGTATGTCACCTTATGGTGATATCATCGCAAACACATGACACACAAGACAGAGGTGTCAGGGTCAATTAGCATTAATACCATAATACTCCCGACTCTTCCAATGCATGGAACTATTGGAAAATTCTTCACATTTTCCTTCCTCCCTGGTAACAAAATATTATCTGAAAACATCAACCCAACATGTAACCTTCTTTTTTTTTTTTTTAGCTGTACCAGAGGCGCATCATCACCTCACGGCTGTATGTTGGACAGTAAACAAACAGATTTCACAACAGAGGTGTGCTGCCCAAGCAGGCGCCTTTGTCTCGGCACAGCAAATGTGCCAGTGCTCTAAACGTTCTGTATCGGCCCTAAGAGGTCGTCTGCATAAGGAAACACGATGGCAGCGATTGTAATCAACCCTGTTTCACACGTTTGCTGACTGATTCAATTTTTTTTCCATTTGCTCTGCTCCAATTACATCACAACCTAACTGTTCATTTACAGACGGGATCTGCTCTGATCACATTTTCATTAAGATGGTTCAGTAAAGGGAAAATATGACCCCTGTTAAACAGCCGGCCAGTCATCTTTCTTTTGAAAGTGCTTTGTTGTGAAAAATACTGTTGTTCAGACTTGTGGAACACACTTGTAAAACTTTTAGCAAAAGATTCTGTTTGGGCAACCTGTGCCACATGTACCATCAAAAATGACATGAAAAGTACATCTCTGCTTAAAATCAACAGCAACAAAAGACCCATCAATGTCAAGCAACCTGCTTTTGAGGTGAAAGGTAAAAAAAACAAACAAACAACAAACAACCCCCCCCCCCCCCCCCCGACTTCTCACCAAGTTGTCATGAGGTTTTCCCCTTCCTTCAGACGGGAGGAGTCGATCTCACAAGGTTTGGGTTCATCACATACCTGTTTGACAAAAAGAAAACACAACAACTGTCAGCTACCTCACAAACACATCACACACCTGTTTGACAACCACAACACACACCACACCTGTCAGCTATCTCATAACACATCACACACCTGTTTGACAACCACAACACACCACACCTGTCAGCTATCTCATAACACATCATACACCTGTTTGACAACCACAACACACCACACCTGTCAGCTACCTCACAACACATCACACACACTGTTTGACAACCACAACACACCACACCTGTTAGCTACCTCACAACACATCAGACACCTAAGGGACAACCAAAAACACAACACCTGTCAGCTACCTTACAACACATCACAAACCTAAGGGACAACCACAACACACCACACCTGTCAGCTACCTCACAACACATCACACACCTATTTGACAGCCACAACACACACCACCTGTCAGCTACCTCCCAACGCATCACACCTGTTTGACAACAACAACAACACACCTGTCAGCTACCTTCCAAGGCATCACACACCTGTTTGACAGCCACAACACACAACACCTATCAGCTACCTCCCCCTGTCAGCTACCTCACAACACATCACACACCTGTGTGACAACCAAAACACACAACACCTATCAGCTACCTCCCAACGTATCACACACCTGTTTGACAGCCACAACACACAACAGCTGTCAGCTACCTCCCAACACATCACACACCTGTGTGACAACCAAAACACGCACCTGTCAACTACCTCCCAACCATCACACACTTGTGTGACAACCAAAACTCACAACACATGTCAGCTACCTCCCAACACATCACACACCTGATAGACAACCAGAACACACCACACCTGTCAGGTTACCTCACAATGCAATCTGACTGCAGACGAAGACAATCACTTCCTGCATTGGAGACTACTTCGGCTAACACACACACCCATGCAAGCATGCACGCACACAGACACACACACAAGCAGGCACACACTCATACACACAAAGCCCATGTACGGAACCTTCTAACATATAAGCAACAGTAACTGTTGATATCTTGCTTGCCAGAGGCGGGTTTCGTAGATGCAAGAAACAGGCCCTTGACAAATTCTTGTAAATAACACAGCTACTTTTTCCAAGTTCTTTTGGCAACTAGAGGATTCACATTCTGACCATTTTGTACACCGCTCACAGAATGCTACTTTTTTGTTTTTTTCAAAATTAAGCTAACAATGTGACTTTTCATACGCCACACAAAGGATTTTACAACTCTTCATACACCACTCTGAGAATGCAGCTTCTTTTTATACATCACTCAAAAATGTTAATATTTTTCATCAACACTCAGAGGTTGTAACAACTTTTCATACACCACTCAGAGGATGTAACAACTTTTCATGCACCGACAGTGGATATTACAATGTTTCATACATCACTTAGAGGTACAGAAGCCCTCCAACTTTGTCAGTTTGTCTTTGATATGGATCTGACCACGAGTATCTAAGGACAAACAAGCAAACCAGACACTTCCTTGCTGCTATCAACACAAAAAGTCCGAAAGCTCCAGCCCTCTGCATGCGTAACAATCTATATAACATAAACAAACATTGGCTGTTTTCAAGAAACCTGAATCAAAGGAGCGGCTTGAGTATGAAAAATTGTGTGACCTGTTTCCTTCACACTTACCTCTTAAAACAAATGCCACATCCTCACTTGGTGTGAAACACCACTGTACATCAGGATCCAAACCCCCTCCCTAAGAGAAAACGAATGGGGAGAGCGGGGACCCGGGAGCTAACCTTGCCTCTATTCCACCAAGTCGGCCAGACTGACTGCCCTTAGTGAGCTTGCAACATTATGCCACGACCGAACAAGTTCAGTTTTCTCCTTTTCCTTGGCAAAGGAACACGTCTAACTCCCCTCAAAGTCTTCCAGCTTTAGATTCCAATGCACAATGGATTCCCAAAAAGCTGTCTCTTGAGTTGGCATTCCCTTCCAAAGTAACTGCTCAATCAGTCTTTTCAGCAAGAAAATGCTAGAAATATGACCAAAATGTAAACATTCCCACCTCTGACTGAAATAGCTGGCAGAATAATTGGAATGCACTCTCATTTGAGACAGAGATATGAAAGGTCCCATACTACACACTGTTGCTTCACCCAAGTTTCTGTTGTCAATATTCTTGGAGCTCAACGGAATACCAGCCAGTACTCAAGAAAGGGTTTAGAAACAGATATTTGCTAGGTACATGTTCAGTGGTGCTCATTCAAACGCAGGTCGCTCCTATGGAAGGTGTGAAGGATATCTCGGATATTTCATTTTGTCTCTCTAGCAGAGTCATGCCATGGTGTTTATAGCCCAACCAACCACCAAGACCATTTCAGGGCGGTATTTCTTTCGTCCACCATACCCCAGTTGGCTGATAGCACTTAAATAATATCAACAATGTGTGTGCATGTATGAGAGAGAGACAGACAGAGACAGAGACAGAGAGAGAGGGAGAGAGAGAGAGAGAGAGAAACAAACTCCACTAACAGAATCAATGAAGGCTTTGAGCGTATCATGGAGGTAGGGTAGTCCCACCAACTTCATCAGTTCGTCCACCATCTTGGACAGGAGAGAGTTGCCCCGAAACAATGTGTTGGGATCTCTGAAACAATCATATCAGCAAGTCAATAAATACATGATTTGAACAATACATCACAGTCATCAGTACGTCAATAAATCAACCACAAATATGAAACATACATCTGTAATCAATAAGTTCATCAATCAACAACAATCTGAAACATACACCACAGTGCTCGCCAAGTCAATAAATCAACAATAGCTTGAAACTTGCACCCGCATTCATCAGCAAGTCCACACATCAACAAGAATTCAAATACCTAACATAAGTCTCAAACAACAAATATAACAACAGCATCCTTTCCCCAAGTGTGCACGGTCTTCAGTCATTACAACTACTCTATAATCAGGTTTGTTCGAGAAGGAAATTATCAGATTATATCTCAAGCTACACGTTAATACCTTGGAAATGTATGCTCTGCCTCGATTTTCATTCCCCAAATGTTTAGCCCATTCTGGCTGACTTTAAAAAAATTTTAAAAAACTCGAAACCCAAGCTTCAGATTTTTTCAATCACCACTGAACAGATGTCCTCTGGCATTCAAAAGTGAGAGGACAAAAAAAAAAAGTTATAAGACAATTTTTAAATTGTTACTCTGGAGGTCACATTCATAATCAAACCTGGGATGACCACTACAATTAGCCAAAATGTTATTAAATCAACTTTAAACATAAATGCTGATTGTGACTGTATACAAGTTAACTGAAGCAAATATTGTCATTTCTGAATTCATCTTCTATCATCATCAACTACTATATTATCTAATGTTTGCTCATCATCTTTAGTCACATGTGAAACAGACTTTCAGTTTGTCAGAGTGACACCACAGTAGTTTATTAGACAGCACAACTGACCTTCCAAGCCTTGCCACTGGTCACGGTTTCTTGCTGAAAGATGAAGTCCTACACATACACATACACATTTAGAATGACTGAAGATCTTCAAACAGGCGGTCCCAATCTTCTGGACTCCCGCAATATCTGAAAGGACAGTACGACAGCTCCTGCATGGTCCTAACTGGGTACTCACGTGGTCAGGGACATTTCCCGTCAGCCAGAACGCGGATGAAAGGGATCAGTTTTTCGTGGTGGAAGAACAACCCGCACCAGAGGTTGCGCCGCTTGCTGGTGAGCGTCCACAATGTGGCCCAGAATGTAGGCCGAAGTGGAGCTCACTGGCTGTCTCACCCCCAGCACAGACACATGCACACACATACACACACACAGGCACACGTGTGCATACACACACACACAGACACATGCACACACACACACACACAGGCACACACACACACACACACACACACACACACACACACACACACACACACACACACACACAGGCATGTGCATACGCACACACATGTACGCACACACACCATCCATGCTCGCATACATGCATGCGTGCATGCGCACACACACACACACACACACACACACACACACACACGCACGCATGATCGCGCACACACATACACAAATGCACAACACACACACACTGCGGTCAGTTCTGTGCATTCCATTCTCTGTTCCTACAGTCATATCATCAACTACACATCAACATACGCATTGTTCAAGGGCACTGAACGCTGATCTGTCAGTGATCTCTTGCAACATGGAAGCTGACAAGCACGCACCGACACAAAGAAAAAAAACTAGATTGGCACTCGGATAGATGCATACCTTCTGCAAAGCTAAGACTTAGACTTGGAATGTCTGATTTACCAGTGCATAGTTCAAGATATAAAGGAATGAGGAACATGAAACAAAATGTCCATTGCATAGTTCTGCCTCTGATGATGAAATTCACTTTGTTTTTTGTCGCCCTGTGTTTAATTATTTGAGACACAGTTTAATCCATCCAAAATATTATCACAATCCCAGTGATTTCAGATCTAGCTTACTTTTAGCATTACAAAACATACAGTTCATCAGAAATTTTGCTGTCTCTCTTATAAAGCCTTTCAGAAGAGAAATGGTTATAGCTTGAACTACCAAATTTGCATCTGAAGGCTTCTTTAGTGCACGATATTGTGTACGAACTGGTGTATTTTTTGTTCTTTTCATTTTTCTCTTTCTTTCCTGTGTAAGTTGGTGAAACACTTCCAAGTTGTCTTTTGATTTAGTTTTAAACCATATGATGGACTGACACTATCATCTAAATTTGTCTTGTTACAGCGATCATCAATGTTCACATCCCTTCAAAAGGGGCTTTGGCCGTCTGAATAAACTTCCGTTCTGTTCCCTCCTTCCCCCCCCCCACCCCCTCTCCGTCCCCTCACCTCCAGCTCTGCAGAAGACAAGAGGAGGGATCTGAGATGCTCGTAGTAGTGAGAGGCAAAGACGTAGTCGGCAGTGTAGGAGATCTTCAACCTCACTGAGCCCAGCTCCTGTGACTTTGTCTTGTGGGGTTCTCTCCCTTGCAGGCAGTACCTGAACAGTTCATTCGCTGTCCGTCTACATCAAATCAAATCAAATCATGTCGCTTTAAGCCCCACCAACCACAAAGCCGCATCAGAGCTGAAACACTATTAAAAAAAAAAAAAACTGACTGAATAAAGTGAGAGAATTAACATGCTAAGTTAAAATCAAATTCAAGTGTTTTTTTTTTACATCAAAAGGCCTGCAAAAATGATTCTATCACACTCAAATTAAGATCAAATCTAAAAAAAAAAAAAAAAAAAAAAAAAAAAAAAAAAAAAAAACACACACTGATTTTTTTCAAAAACACAAAAATCAAATCTTGGGAACATCCCAGAACAAGGTCTTCACGGAGCTTGCTGTCAAGCGCCGATGTCGGACTTCATGTGGCTCCCTACATTCCATTACACTCTATCTAATGCTGAGACGTTCATCACATGGGACACAGCAAGGAGCTTCTTTACCTTAAAAGATACGAACAAGTTAAAAACAAATGGCCAGTGTGCAGCTAGCATGAAACTGTTTCTTCTTTGCAACACCAGAGGCTGATGAGAGAAACTCTTTAAGTTTGACAGATCTGAAAGAGTTATATGCGTTGTGTATTCCAGTCCTCCTGCAGAGATCTATGATATAATTGTAAACCTTCGGTTTTAAATCCGGGTAGGGGGTGGACATGTTGGATAATTTTTTTGTTGTAGACCATCTGTCTAGAATGACTTCAAACACATACACACATATTTTGGGTACAGCTGGCCGAAAAGTCCCTGCAGAATTTTGAACTTGCTACCTCCCAGCCTGCAAAGTTAACCACTATCCCAACAATGGCTGGCCATGTACGTTAGAATATATATATATATATAGATATATATATATAGATATCTCCCATCCAAGTACGTTATATATATATATATATATATATATATATATATATATATATATATATATATATATATATATCCCATACAGATGAATCCTTATTCCTGTCATGCTGCACACAGATTCTGAGTATGGCACAAAAGTATGTAAAATGTTTGACAACAAAGGGAGGAAACCCATAAATGCAAAACCTCCATCTCCCTAATCTATCTGCACACACACACACACACACACACACACACACACACAAACACACACACACACTCACACCCACCCTTTTCCAGCAATATCAAAGAAAGAACAAAAATGAACGTTACCAAGCCTTATGTTCGGTAGCCAGGTCAAGGTCGCGCAGCTGTAATTTGACCTCTCCCAGGAAGCAGCCTGGGAACATGTTCCCTAGAACCTCCCGGGACACTTTGGAGTCGTCATGCCACAGCGACACACTGAAAAACACACAGCAAAACACACACAGTCACAGCAACACACTGAAAAACACACAGCCACAGACTCAAAGTGAACACAGTCATAGTGACTCATTGAAAAACACAGCCAGACTCACCATAACATAAAGTCATAGCGACAACCTGAAAATAAACACAGCCAGAAAACTCACCATAACACACAGTCATAGCCAACACACTGAAAAAACACACACCCAGACACTCATCGTAACACATCAGTCATTGCAACACACTGAAAAACACCAGCAACACACACATTGTAACACATACAGTCATTGCAACACACTGAAAAACACACAGCCAGAGACCCACTATAACACACACAATCACTGCAACACACTGAAAAACACACAGCAAGACACACATCGTAACACGCAGTCATAGTGACACAGTGAAAAATACACAGTCACAGACTCACTTTAACATAGTCGCAGCGACACACTGAAAAATACACAGCCACAGACTCATTTTAACACACACAATCATAGCGTCACTCTGAAAAACACAGAGACTCAATGTAACACACACAGTCACTGTGACACACTGAAAAACACACAGCCAGAGACTGACCGCAATACACACAGTCATAGCAACACACTGAAAAACACAGACTCACTGTAACACACACAGTCGTAGCCACACACTGACAAACACACACCCAGAGAATCACCGTAACACACACAGTCATGGCGACACACTGAAAACACACAGCTAAAGACTCGCATAATATGCACAATCAAAGCAACACACTGAAATACACACAGCCAGAAACTCATCGCAACACACACACAGTCACAGTGACACACTATTTATAAAAAAAGAAAGAAAGAAAAGGACATTCATAGTAACACATTATAATCCTAACATCCACACAGCTATGGTAACACATTGTAAAACAGATAACCAAAGCTTCATACTGTAATACATAACCATAGAAATACACTGTAAAACACATGCAAAATATGTTTTCCGGTTATCTTCCTCAACACACAGATACTCTATACAACACATGCTAAGTATTTTTTTCCGGGTATCTTCCTCAACACAGAGATACTCTATACAACACATGCTAAATATCTTTTCAGGGTATCTTCCTCAACACAGAGATCCTCTATATAACACATGCAAAATATATTTCCGGGTATCTTCCTGAACACCTTGGGTACAGTTGGGAGACAAGAGCACACTGTTCCCTGTAGAGCGGACTTTGGACTTAACTTTTTCGTTATTCATATTGTAAAAGCTGCTCCTACACGAAAAAAAAAAAAACCAAATAAACAAGCAAACCAAAAAACCCTCCCTAGTATAACTAAATCAAAGACGTCACTGCTGTTGGCATAGTGAGCTGCCATTGGCAACATCTCTCGACACACAGGCTGCCGAATGTGACAATCAACGTCCAGACAGGGGTCATGATTTCATTCTCTTTAATTAAGGTAGGAAGAAGATACTTCTCCTTGGAATGCTTCTTGTTTTGTCACACCAGTCTGCGATGCTTGTAGTGAATGCCCCATTTTTTCCCACGGTCATGCCCACCTCCCACCCCCCCTACCCTGCCCTACTTTAAAAGAATTTCATCTATAACAAGAGATGGTCATGACCATAAAATGTTTTAACAGTGTTTTAGGCCAGGCCTTCTGATTCATAAGCAAAACGAACGATGAAAATTGAAGCTTTGGCTAGCGAAGGCACAGCTGATTTAGTGAAGTAACCCTTCACACACCTGCATTTCAGGCAGCCCAGCATTACAGCCCACTGCAGGCAGCCAATCACTCAACAAGCTGCGAGTTACGCAAGCTGTTGGCAAGCTGAGAGTTACGCAAGCTGCTGGCAAGCTGAGAGTTATGCAAGCTGCTGGCAAGTCAAGTCTCAAAACAAACCCTAGTTCTTTCCTTAACTGCACTCGATGATCCACCATCTTCCTTCTGCAGCTTGCCGTACTTCTTTGGCATTCTTTCCATAAAAGTAAAGAGAGGCTAAACCATGTCCAGTGAAATACTGCTCACTGGTGTTTGACCCAGATAGTTTGCAAATTTCACGCAACATGACTCGTTTTGATTATACATGAAATCATTTTCACTCATCTCTTTGTCACTTTCTTGGTGTTCAGGGGCGTCCCCTCTGACCAAGAAGTCTCATTCTCAAACACAGCTCTTCAATGAACAGACATGTTGTGTGTCTTCTGCAGCAGAGTATTCTGTGGGTTTTCTTTTTTTTTTCCTTTTTTTTTTTAAATTAGTTTTGTGCTGAAACCAGCGAGGTGAGTGCATTCACACAAAAATATGCATCTCGGTTTTCTTGTTTCTGTATGCTTTTTTTTTCCTCTTAAAGACTGTTTCTGTAAGGCTATTTTTAAGGGTAAATTTACACTGCCCGAGAAAAGAAAAAGGCAGGTAGAACTCACCTTAGCTCTCCTTCGTAGATGTCATCAAAGCAGTAGATGTTCCGGTCATGGTTCTGACCTCTGTTGTTCAGCTGCTCAGTCACGGCACACACACAACACACCCCACGGTCAGAACTGGTGTACAATACAGGTTTGTTTCAGTCACGGCACACACATAACATACCCCACGGTCAGAACAGGCGTACAATACAGGTTTGTTCAGTCATGGCACACACATAACATACCCCACGGTCAGAAACAGGCGTACAATACAGGTTTGTTCAGTCACGGCACACACATAACATACCCCACGGTCAGAACTGGTCTCCGTCTTCAGTTACAATACAGAGTACAATACAGGCTATACAATGTTCATGAAATAATTCCTGGCTTATGATCGGGTACAACACAGGAAATACCTACATTCAAAAATAGTCCCTGTCTTCAGACAGAATTTAACACAGGGAACATACATATTCATGAAACAATCCCTGCCTTCAGCTAGTAGAGGAAATGGGGATATATGTTTTTCAAAAAACATTCTGCCTTCAGATAGTCCACGACACAGGCAACACATATGTAGTCTTTCAGAACTGTACATTACATGTAACACTTATACAAAACAAACACTTACACAAACCAAAGTACCTGCCTACATGCATTGTACAATAAGCCAAATGTATCTACATGTTCACAAATTAAAAAGAAAAAAACTTCCTATATACTCTGAACACCAGCCTTGTTGATTCCATTTGAAGCAAACCGGTGTGTTTAGATTTGGAAAATTATTGCGTCCGATTCTACCCCCTTTGAAAGAACGGTGTACTTGTGTCTTTGCCTTGTGCCTTTGTGCATGCTGTTCATGTACACGTGCGCAGATAGGTAATGTTGCTTACAGGTCAGCCAACGCAAAGTACATGCTGTGTGTATGCGTGTGCGTGTGTGTATGTGTGTGCATGCATGTACCTGTGCATACATCTGTAGGTGTGTGGGTTAGGGTTTTTTTTTCTTTCTTTTTTTGTTCATTCCCTCCCTGACTTCTTAAAGTCTATTGATGACATTTCCCATCCACCATCTCTCTTCCCATTTTTGTTCATGATTGCGCTTCCTCTTGTCTTTCAGGGACTCAGCTCTTCACTACTGCACTACATCTCACCCTCTCCCCTCTCCTTCTCCCCCCCCCCTCACACCTCCCTTCACTCCCTCCCTCCCCATACACACGAAAGTTGACTCAATCCCTATCAACACCAAGCAAGATACTGGTACACAAATACCCAGCATGCAGCATGATACCTGGACAGAAGATGGGCACTGTTAAGCAATTGGCCACTGTTCACATTAACACTGTGGTAAAAACTGGGCAGCACTAACCATGTTGCATGGCACTGAGGACAATACCTGTCAATGGCGACCCCACGGGATTGTAGCGATATACATAAATGCACTATACATGTCAGCTTGCCTTTAGTCAATACAGGAGTATGGCCAGCAGTAACCCCAATACAACAGCCTTAAGTATAGCTCTGGCACCCCCCCCCCCCCCCCCCCCCCCTCTCAACATTAATAAACAGTCCCTCCCAGCTGGTGGGAGAACCCTCTCTTTGCCTGTACCAGCCTCTGCTTGCATGCTACCATCTCCTCCCTTCCCAGCTGACTCTCTTTGTGTGAAGGGATAGTTATTCGGTCTCAATCTCTGTACCATCTAGTACTTTGTGAATAAAGTGTTTTACAGTCCAGTCATTGCTCTCTCTGGATGTGATGGTTGAAAAAAAAAAACACCCCACCACAAACAATATTATTACATGGATACCCCACCAATATGTCATAATGACAGGACAGAGATAATGTTCCTTAGTTATAGCCCACAGGACTGTAAAGAGCCATATCAGCGCTGTCACCGCGATGAAGTCAACTCACAAGTCTTGACCTCCCATGACACTCACATCAAAACAAAAGATTTCTTCAAACATGGGACAGATGGTTTTCTTCTTGACGGCGGTGCGGCGCACTTCTTTGTTCTTCAGCTTGCCCCACAGCAAGGTCACCGCCGCGTAAGGGTTACACGCCCCGTTGATGATCCTAAGGTCACTGCATTCTGTGACTCTGCGAGACACACCGTGGTATGTCATGGGTAATACACTGGGAAAATGTGGAGACATGGAGGGAGGGAGGGAGGGGGTAACAGAGTGAGATCAGGGACAGAGACAGAGTATAATTAACAAAAAAGGATAAGAGGAAGAGAGAGAAATTAATGGAAAGAGGATGAAAGAGGGAGAAATCAAAAGATATGAGAAAGAGAGAGAGAGGGAGGGAGACGGGGGAAGAAGACAGAGAGAGAGAGAGAGAGAGAGAGAGAGAGAGAGAGAGAGAGAGAGAGAGAGAGAAATTAATGGAAAGAGGATAAAAGATGAATCAAAAGATATGAGAGAGAGAGAGAGAGAGAGAGAGAGAGAGAGAGAGAGAGAGAGAGAGAGAGAAAATAATGGAAAGAGGATGAAAGAGAAATCAAAAGATATGAGAGAGAGAGAGAGAGAGAGAAGAGAGAGAGGGATGGGGAAGGGAAGACATAGACATCCTCTCAAGTTCAACAACAGACAGTTATATGAATTATGGTGAAAGGCAGACACATCTCAGACCAGAACATATCAAAAACACAAGCTTCTTCCGAGTAGAACAGTGTGGGCTGCTGCCCAAATGGTGGAAGCAGGCGAACTCTTGTGTCAGGCAACAGCAATACTTTTGATACACAGGCTCACAAGAAATCAAAGTCAGCATTGTTTATCCATTTTCCCATTTTCCATTTGTTAAATGAAGACAGAACCATAAACTTCATACAAAAAAAAAATTGTAAGAAGACTCGTTATCAGCACACCACAGAACCTGTGTTAGCACTAGTATCAGAAGAAGACACTGACACTGATCATTACTCTTGCGGTAACGGACCAGCTTAAGAAGATTACTATAGCAGATAACCCAGAAAACTATAAAGATCAATTCACCAATATCCCTGACAGTACCTGATTGAGTGTCAACAGAGAGAGCTGTGGCAGCCACTTTCAGCTTCTTTCACCACTAATTACTGTAAATAAAAATATGAAAACTTCACCATGTTTTGTAGCTTTTCCGGAATCTTTTTTTTTTTTTAAATGCTGAAAACTGGGTTCCCTAAGAAACGTCAGTGTTGTGATCGCAGTCCACTCAGAGGAGCATAGCAGCTTGTGCTAATAGAGTTAAAGAGATCCCAGCAAATCCCTCCTCCCTCCCCCCCAATCCTATAAATACACTCACACACACAAACACACAGACACACACACACAAACAAACACACATAGACAGACTGACCACCCACTTGACAGTCATTCGATGTGAGGAGATGTAGTCCGGTTCTGTGTTGAGGTACTCATCAAAAACGGATCTCCAGATGAACTTTGCCCTGCATTGACCAACAACAACACAGCAACCCATTCAACACAGGTGTGACAGAAAAATCACGAAGCCTCTACAAAACAAAACAAAACAAAAAAAACAAAATAAAAAAAAAAAAAACCCTCTCAACACATGCTGTAAACATAGCTGCCTACCCAGGTCTGGAGTCAAAATTCAGGAACCAGGGAATGAGGATGTGGACTGAAGAGGGGGCAGTTAGGCTCTTGACTAAAAGCACTTCTAACTGCTTGCATTTCAGCTGACAAATGTAGGGTATTTTTTTTTTTTTAAAGGTGTATTCCGATCATGTAACTGCTGACATCCACATGAAATAATTTGGGATTTATTCCTAAAAAAAAAAAAAAAGAAAAGGAAAAACAAATTTAGACTCTGGAATTTTTCACTAGCTTCAGCATTTTCAATTAATCAGGGAAATTCCAGAAAAATATGAGAGGGCTGGCAGCCATGTGTTAATGTACCCGAGGGGAAGCAAGCAAGAAGAAAAACTGAAGAGAAGGAAAGGAAACTAGTTTTCATCCCTTTTCCTCACAATACCACAATTGCTGTTACTGTTGGTAGTAATGATATTGTTGTTGTTAAATATACTTGCAAGAGTTGCAGTTAAATTTTCCTTCAGAAGCTGGTCAAAAGCTAAGTGCAATGGAGAAGGAAATGTTTAATTATTTTCCTCCATTATTTGACAAGTTGTTTTCCGCATTTTATTCAGAAAAACATTCCTTCAGGAGAGCGCGGTAGAGGAGTGAAGATTGACTAAAGACAGAGCAGAAAAAAAAAATAAAATAAATATGTATTTTTCACTAAAAAAAATCATTAATCACAATGGGAACCCAATGGAACACACAAGAGTGTGTAGGGAACTGGGCCAGTCACTTTGCTCCAACCACACATGCATACCACATCATCATATTCATGCAAATGAGAAGCCCAGGTTGCATATATTTCACACATTTAATTAAGCCTACTCCTGACTGAAATCGACTCAAAATTGTATTGACTGTTCTGGATTGGAGGATGCTGAGGGTTTTTTTTGTTGTTTTTTTTTTTGTCTGACCCATCGTCTGTGTCATCTCAGTGGCACTGCGCCCATGTCGCTCATTCCCACCCTCCTGTCCACGGCTACAGCCCGGCCCAACCCCACACAGCACCAGCAATCCAGCAATGTTAAGATCTTGCTGAGAAGCAAAAGTAGCAGTCTCAGCATGAATTTCTGACAAACTGTGATTTTTGTTGTTGTTTTTTTTTTCTGAACTGAGAGGATGAAACAGATGAGTTTAGTGTGACTTTGGTACAGAAACAAATCGGTTTTGTACAAAAACATTTGGAGATCAACATCTACGAAGCGAACTTGGATCAAATAAATAAGAACTTGTGATTTTGCGATCTCCCGAGTTTTGAAGTTTGTGATAACTGATCCAGATTCCAAACAGCAAGCCAACAAAGATTTGTTTGATTACAGGAGGCAAAAGAGTTGAACTGGTCATTTCGGTACAAAAATTTGGCAGTTTTTTTCTTGTTCTTGTGAAATGCTACAACAAAGTCTGCAGCTTGCGCAGTGATAAAATACATGACTCCCAAGTTCCACCAAACTGCCAAGACGAATCAAGACCACAGCACATTTGGATGAAACAATACATGTCTGCAATTGGTTTCGGTGATTACAACTGATTTAATCAAGCTATGAATCAGTCCATGATCCATTCACAAAGGGCTGATCTCCTTCCATTTTCTGACAGGTTCTTTTTCATATTCTATTCAACATCATAAGATAAGATAATGTTGCTTATAGCCAGCCGACCGCAAAGGGCCATATCAGGGCTGTCACCACGTTAAAATCAACTCACAAGTCATTCATCCACACAATTCTTTAAAAGACATCGTCTAAAATCTCATCCAAAACTTCGCTAAAAATCTTTCCACTGTAAAATCTCAGATCCGATGAAAAATGTTAACCTCTTTCAAGAACTCAAAGATCGCGTCAGGCGGGACATCTCTGAACAAGGTTTTCATGGAATCTGTTGTAAAATGCTTGTGTCTCACATCATGCAAATCCCAACACTCTAAAAGAATATGTTTCATTGTGAGTGGCACATGACACGGAATGCACCAAGGAGCTTCTTCACTCTTTAAAAGGTACGAATGGGTAAAATACGAATGGCCGTTGTGCAGCCGGCACAGAACTGTTTTCTTCTTCTTTACGACCACCAGACGAAGATGAGAGGAACTCTTTTAGGTTTGGACGGATCTGAAAGAGTTTTTTATCCCGTCTGTGTATTCCAATCCTCCTGCCAGAGGTCTCTGACATAATCGTTAATTTTGGTTTTCAAATCTGAGCAGGGGATAGGTGTTTGACAGTTTCTCTCTTGTGGCATTCTTGGCCAAACGATCCACCATTTTGTTCCCTCCGATGCCAACATGACCAGGAACCCCCAAGCCAGAATAATGTTGTAACCCTCCGCTGTCAACTTGGTAAAAAGGTCAAAAAAGTGTAAAAGTTCGGGTGCTGAAGGTTGCGGCCAGATATGGCCTCCAAAGCCGACAGCGAATCCGACAAAACCAAGTCCCTCTTTGGAGACCGTGAGATTATTCTTAGTGCCAGAACCAGAGCTGTAAGTTCAGCAGAGTAAGCAGAAGCGTCTGAAGGAATATGTTCTAACAGTATTTGAGAAGGAGCACCAGGGCAGTAGGCTGCACAGGCCACTCCATCTTCAGACTTGGAACCGTCAGTGAAAATTTTCTGATAGGATGGGAGTTTTGAACTCAGCTCAGCATACAACGCCTTGTATGCCAGAGAGCTGGTGGACTCTTTGCGAAAAGCTGCAAGATCAAAACGAATCTCTGGTGTGAAAAAGGTCCACGGAGGCTCATCTGGAAACTTGGAAAAATCAGACACAACTCCTAGGTCTAGACCTGCATTCCGTGCGTGAGGCTGCATACGAAGGCCAAATGACGGAATACAGGTAGGGTTGTTTTTCGAATTTGCTTTTGGAACTGAGGGTCAAAAACACAGTCATAGGCAGGGTTTTCCGGTTCAGAGAACAGTCTGATATAGTAGTTCAAAGATAGTTTCAACCTGCGGTTGGACAGTGAGGGTTCACCTGCCTCTGCGTACAGGCTGTACACAGGGGTGGTGCGGAATGCTCCAAGACAGAGACGAAGCCCTTGATGGTGGATAGGGTCTAAGAGTTTGAGGTAAGACGGTTGCAGAGCCCGTACACAGCACAACCATAGTCCAGTTTGGAACGGACCAGGGCTCTGTAGAGGTGCAGCAAAGTTTTCTTATCAGCGCCCCAGTCAGTGTGTGCTACGACCCGTAGAATATTCAGAGCTTTCTGGCAAGAAGTTTTGAGGTTTTTAATATGGCTGAGAAAGTTCAGTTTTTTTTTATCAAAAATACCCCCCAGAAATTTAGCTTCCTTAACAGCTGGAATGGTGGTGGACTTATCCAGAAGAATTTCAGGATCAGCAAAAAATTGACGAAAATTGTGAAAATGGATTGACTGGGTTTTTGTACGTGAAAAGGTAAACCCGTTTTCCTCGGCCCCCTGTTGAATCCTGTTGACACAAAGTTGGAGTCGTCGCTGTACGCTGGCGTAAGAAGCTCCAACTGCGTACAGCGCGAAGTCGTCAACGAACAAAGAAGACTCAGAGCCCTGGCTTACCGATTTCACAATGTCATGATCTTAATGCTGAAAAGGGCAGGAGAGGATGCTCCCCTGAGGTACACCCAACTCCTGCCCATGGATGTCCGAGAGTGTGGTGCCAACACGCACCTGGAACTGTCGATCAGCCAGAAAGTTTTCGATAAACATAGGCAGATAGCCACGAAAACCAAGTTTATGCAAATCCATAAGGATCCCTGATTTCCACGTGGTGTCATATGCTTTTTCTAGGTCGAAAAAGATAGCGACCACATGCTGCTTATTGACAAAGGCGTTGCGATGGTGGTTTCTAGACGGATTAAATGGTCAACTGTCGAGTGGTACTTGCGGAACCCGCACTGTTCACTGGCCAAAAGGCCGTCGGTTTCCAGCTTCCACATCAGACGGGAGTTGACCATCTTTTCCATCAGCTTACACAGGCAGCTGGTCAGAGCTATTGGGCGATAGTTTGATGGGTTGGTAGGGTCCTTTCCAGGTTTGGGGATTGGAATGATCAGGGCTTTCCGCCAGGAGGGCGGGAAGCACCCTGTGGTCCAGATATGGTTTATAGACTTTGAGAAGGGTCTGGAGACAGCTTTCTGGAAGGTGTTTCAAAACCTGATAATGAATGTCATCCAGACCAGGGGCAGAGTCATTGCAGGTTTGCAAAGCTGATTTTAGTTCGCTGATCGAGAAAGGCAGATTGTAAGCTTCAGAGTTGTCTGATGTGAAATTGTATGAAGATTTCTCTCTAATTTGCTTGTTTCTTAAAAAGGGCTGCAGATTTATTTAAAGATGAGGAGTTCTGCTGGATGGTGGAGGCCAACAGATTGGCAACAGCTTGTTTGTCAGTGATCAAAGCATCGGCAAGTTTCAGGTGATGAATGGAGGGGGGGTTGTGTTCTTCTTTGATTTTTTTTCTGATGATGTTCCAAACTTTTTTCTTTGAAGTTTTAGATGTCAGCCTGGAGCAGAAGTTTCTCCAAGACTGACGTTTACTGATTTTGAAAGTATGTCTCGATTTAGCACGGAGTTTCTGATGGGCTCGGGCGTTAGGACCAGAGGGTCGTTGGTATACCTGACGCTGAGCCCGTTTACGTACTTTGAGATTTGTTGGCAGTCAAAATTAAACCAGGGTGTCTTTGGCATTTGGGGTTTGTTTTGAGGAAGTTGGAATGGAGGCCTTGGCGCATTTTATGAGGATATTGGAAACCGTTTCTGCGGGATCCGGACTTTGTAGAACTTCCTCTGTGAGTTCCCCACGGACAGTTCCTGCAAAAAGATCCCAGTTCGCCTTGTTGAAATTTAGATGTTCTGGAACAGTGCGGCTTTCAGTTATTTTGGATTTTAGAACAATTGGAAAATGGTCACTCCCATGCAGATCGTCAAGTGCCGACCACTCATAGTCCAGGACCAGCGAGGGGTCGCACACTGACAGATCCAAACATGAGAGAGCACCAGTAGCAGAGTGGAGGAAGGTTGGAGATCCATCATTAAGACAACACAGGTCAAGCTCTGAGAAGACGTTTTCCAGAAGGAGACCTCTAGACGAAGTATCAACGCTACCCCAAAGAGGATTGTGCCCATTGAAATCGCCCAACAGCAAAAAAGTCGTCGTGAAGCTCCTCAATCAGGCTGACCAGTTCTTGTCGACTGATGGATACAGAAGAGGCAGATATAGACAACAAATAGTGACCGTTTTATGCAGAGAGACTCTGGCAGCTAAAGCTTGGAGGGGAGAACTGAGGTAGACAGGGCTAAACAGAAGAGATTTGTGGATAAGCAACACACCACCCACCCGTCACTCCAACTGCAGAAAGGCTGTGCTGGTTTAGAAAGAACATTAAAACCCGATAAAGAGAAAGATTTGTCAGAGCGTATCAGAGTCTCTTGAAGAGCTAAGACAGCAGGTTTTAAATGTTGAGAGGAGCTGCAGCTCTTCAAAATTAGAATTCAAACCTCGAATGTTCCAGTGAGATATTGAATCCATGAGGATGGAGAGATGGCAACAGACTTCTCAGTCCATTACTGTCTCATCATCATCCGACTGCAAAGGAGAATATGGATTGTGTGTTTCCAAACTTGAATGTCTTTTCTCTGGACTTTTTTTTTTTTTTTTTCTTGGAAGCTCCGGAGGCAGATGATGGGGGCAATCCACCTCAATGACCTCTACACCAGAGGGCTTCCCTGGGATCGTGCCTTGATGAGGCACCGCTTGGGGGCCGCGAGTGCCCCTGGGAGGAACAGGGGTTTTTTTGGGGGGAAGGGGAGCTGTCGAAGCAGAGTCTCCCAACCTGTGTCTGCTGGGCAGAATGGGAGGCAGCAGGTTTTACGCCACCACCATGGGAGTTTATCACAGGGTAGCGGATTTCTTGCCTCCGCTGGGGGCAGATGGTTTCGATTGCAGAGTCTTGGAAAAACTAAAGGTGTCTGTCTGACAGGAGACAGATACTGTAGAAACTTGTTTCACAACCTGAGAGTAGGACTTGTTCGGATGCTGCGGACTGCCCAGACCACCACCTTTTTGCCTCGTGGAATGGAATCTTTCTTTCCGTCTTCACCCTTTGGATACTACTTTCCTGGCGCCAAACCGGACACTCTCTAGAGGAGGATGGGTGGCCGCCTCCGCAGTTTGCACAACGCGCCGGATGAACGCACGGCATCTCGTGGCTCGGTTGGCAGCAGACGCCACAAATCTCCTCCCCAGAGCATCGATCCCGCACATGGCCAAACTTCTGGCACCGGAAACAACGCATCGGGGATGGAACATACAGGCTAACCTTGACGTTCAAATAGCCCACCTTGATAGACTGTGGCAGCGAAGGGGTGCAGAAGGTCAGAAAGAGGGTATTTGTTGGCACTCTTTCAGAACCCTTGCGAATTGTGACTCTTCGCACATCCATGACTCCCTGGGATTTCAGTTCGAACCTTATCTCATCCTCCGATACTCCTTTCAAGTCTGGGCAGCGAATGACCCCCTTTGAAGAATTTAGGTTCTTGTGAGGCGACACTTTGATTTTTTTTCGGTCAACAAGAGTTGTAGATTTCAGGAGCCGATCTGATTGACATTTTGTACCACATTCCACCAGAAATGACCCATTTCTCAGACGTTTGATTGATTTTAGGTTTCCTGACAGACAACTGAAACCTTTCTGGATTGCAAAGGGGCTGAGTGCAGACAAAGGTTTGTCTTCATCAGCGCCCTCCACCACCACCACGAAGGCCAAGATCCAGATTCTGTTCGGATTTCTGAGTCCGAGTCAGAATCATGATCACCATCAGATCTCACTTTGTCTCTCTTTCTCCTTTTGAAGGGAGTTTAGATATTGAGGCCATGGTATATGATTTAGGAATTCGTCCCTCCCCTACCCCCACCCACCATCGAGTCCAACTTAGGGGCCAGGGCCAAGAAACTCTTGTCTTGGACCCCTTCCAGTTTTCAGGAGGGATATAACAAAGCAGCGCCAACTTACCCTATCCCCCCCGATTATGCCCAGCTCCCGGGAACAGAGAACTGAGCACTGCAGGGGTTACCTTGGCCAGCTGGGGGGCTGCCCGTTTTGACCTAACCCCATGCAGGGGAGGGGAAGCCGGTTGACACACAGGCCCATGTGTGCCTCCTGTCTAGGAGAGGTCCGAGCCAAAGTAATGTGTTGAGGGCGCTGGCCCTCTCAATCACCAGGATCTCATCCCCCTCCGTCACAGGTCGCACCGCACGGCAAACGCGGCGGATCTTAAGAAGACCACAGAGAGAAAAGAGTGTGGGAAAGAAGACTTGACTTGGAGACGAAGATAGAAAAGAGCCAATAAGAAAGGCAGAAAACAAGAAAAGGAGAAAGGCGGTTACTATTAGTCAGGATCCTCACCCTTAGCCTGTCTGACATGGGAAGCCCTACCAGGGGCAACTCCTTACCACGTTGCGCTTAGGCCAGACAGCATCTTCAACTTTTCAGGCCTAGAAGCATTTTAAAAAACTAGCCTATCTTCAAGTATTGGAGTGTGTGTGAGCGTGTGTGTGTGTGTGTGTGTGTGTGTGTGTGTGTGTGTGTGTGTGTGTGTGTGTGTGTGTGTGTGTGTGTGTGTGTGCGCGCGCGCGCGTGCGCGCGCGAGCGCATGCGTGTGCGCGCGCATGTGTGTGTGTGTTCACTTTTGCATGCATAAAATGTGCACACCACATGTACATACAAATACACATTCTTACATGGACATCGGACTCAGCATCGGCAGCCACCAGAGGGAACCAGTGTTCCTTCTGGTGATATTTGTACAGCTCATCCTTCCTCAGAGACACCTTGCCGATCACCTGCCAAACACACCATCCCCATCAGCAACACCATCAACCAGCATTCCTTCTGGTGATAGTAGCATAGTTCATCCTTCCGCAGCGACTCCTGCCTGCCACCAGCCATGCATACCATTTATTACCACCCATAACAACAACACACCTCATAAACAGACACCACAACCCTTTAAAACACTGAATAATCAACTGGTAATACTGTATAACAGACTGATAATATTGTGTCTTCAGATGATAACACTATCATTATCAGCTGAACCACTGTATTAGCACCAACTGATAACACTGTACCATCATCAACTGATAATACCATTATCGCAATCAACCGATAGCTCTACCATTATCAGCTGATAACACTGTATCATCATCAACTGTAAGCCTATCATCATCAACTGATAACGCTGTACCATCATCAACTGATAATACTGTCGTCAACTGGTAACACTATCATCACCAACCGTAACACTATCATCAACTGATAACACTATCACAACTGATAACACTATCATGACCACCAACTGATAACACTATCATCATCAACTTTTTACAATGAATGATCAACTGATAATACTGTATTCATCAACTGATAATACCATCATCCTCAACCGATAATACCGTCATCACCAATTGACAATACTGTATTAATATCATGTTGATGATAACAATGTATTCATCAACTGTTAATACCGTCATCATCAACTGCAGTCTACCATCATCAACTGATAACATTGTGTTACCGTCAAGTGATAACACATCATCATGAACTGTGAACATTACATCATCATGAACTGCGAACATTACATCATCATGAACTGTGAACATTACATCATCATTAACTGTGAACATCACATCATCATGAACTGCGAACATTACATCATCATCAACTGTGAACATAACATCATCATCAACTGATAAAACTATCATAAACTAACAATACCATATGGTCAACTGATAACTTTCTACCATCTGTTCATACTACAATATCACCGACTGGTAACACTGAAGAATCAACCGATCTTTTCTGATCTGAATAACACTGGATAATCAACCGACCTTTTCTGATCTGAATAACACAAGAATCAACTGACATATTCTGATTTGCATACCACTGAAGAATCAACTGACCTTTTCTGATTTGAATAACACAAGAATCAACTGACCTTTTCTGATCTGAATAACGCTGAAGAATCAACAGACCTATTCTGATCTGCATATCATTTGAGAATCAACTGACCTTTTCTGACTTGGAGCCACTGTCACACACCAGAATGGACAGAGAGCGGAACTTCTTGGGTATCTCCCCTGAAAACTCCTCTCCAAAAAAACGGGCTGTAGGACAAACAGCATTTCACATCAAATCAACTTCGTCGTCTCTGAAGAAAAATCATAATGTGGTCACACGCATATCTTCTGCAAACAAATAATCGAACTGACAAAAGCCAAAACATGTGTACGCTAAATTCACATGATTTATTTTTAAAAAGCAAACAAATGTAAAAGTGGTGTTTACACCGTGTATTAAAATGAATTGGTACAATACAAACAATCACAAACACGCGAGGTTGTGCGCTCCCTCTCCCCTTCCACTTCCGCCCGCTCTTCCATCGTTCTCCGCGCACGTACAGACAGGCATTTAA